>SNQJ01S0091570.1:3848-24783 GCA_010110895.2 Picea sitchensis | reverse complement strand
AACAAAGATGACAAAAGGTGACACTGTGACTATCTTCTTCATAAAGATCTCAGAGGATAGAGATCAACCAAGAGCCATTGGAGAAATCATATCAACATCCTCAGGTATGCACTTGTATATATTATTTGTATCATTGTCATGAGGGAAATTGCAGGAGGAAGGAACCTTTTGTTGAAGTCATGGATCTAGAGGGATCTCAGTGCATTCAAAGAAAGGACACACTTGAAGAGAAGACTCCAGTTTGATTGTTGTAATTGTCATTCCTCTAAACTATATTTCTAAAAAGTTGCTACATTACAAGTAGGTATTGTAGCTGTGACAATATTCCTTAAATTGTTTTGATTGTAGAGATGTACTCATTATTCTCCTTTAGGAGATATTCTTGTGTTGGTTCTGTTTGTTTTCTTGTTCCAGATAAGTTAAACAAGAAAAGAAGATGCTTATCCTTCAGAGGGAGTCACTTGACTCAGAAGGAGCCAAAACCATTTGAGAAAGAAGAAGAATAGAACTATCATTGAGACAACCAATGCTACAAAGCATGATCATAATCCTTCTAGGATTCCATGGGAAGAAGCATGCATGACATAGTATATGTGCAGAACAAGAGTCTTCACCAGACTTTGAAAAACATAACTCCCGAAGAAGTCTTCACCGGAATGAAGCCTGAGATTGAACACTTCAGTTTATTTGGGTGCCCAATGTATTTTCATGTACCCAAAAAGTCCAAGCTAGATCCTTTAGGAAGAAAGGATACAATGAATCTTTAAAGACATCCCTAGTCAGAGACAGATTGAGACAAGTAGAGACGTTGTCCTTGAAGAAGAGACAGTTTTTCAAAAACCCAGAGAATCTCAGATGGAGATTGACAGTGAGACAATACCTTCAGAAATTCAGAGGGAGACAAACATTATTCCAGGTTATCCAGTTTCTACAGTTGATATGTTCAGAGATATTGCAGTAGGGCATAAAATGCCTACCTAGGCTCACTCTGCAAAAGGCAGAGAAGCATACAAGCCTCTCAAGGCACATTCCGAGAAAGCAAAAGAGATTTTCGAGCTATCCTTCAGTCATGAGCCACTTCATTGATGTTGAGACTCCTTGTCTTAGAGAAACAATAAGAAAACTAGTATGGCAAAATGCATAACAGAAGAATACCAGTATATCTTAAAAAGAATGATGCATAAGATATTATTCAGGGACCAGAAAGGGAGGTTTGTGGTAAAGCATGCAACTGATGAAAGTGTCAAGAAATACAAAACGAGATCTATAGTTAGAGGTTTCTCACAAACAGAGGGAGTTGTCTATGATGAGACACTTGATCCAGTGAGCCAGATACACTTCCGTCCATGAGTTGGAAACTATATCAGATAGATAGATTCTTGATAAGTTTGGATTTCAACAAGAGTGTTGCTGATCCAAACCTATATCATTACAGTGTTGGTGACGAGAGCCTGATCTTGATGACTTATTCAGAAAGCATTGTTATTACAAGTAATCCTTGATTTCTGAATTCGAGATGAAGAATCTGAGTATGATGCACTACTTCTTGGGACAAGAAGTATGACAGATGACCGTTAAGATTTTCTTGAGTCAAGGAAAAATATACAGTGAAAATATTAAAGAATTTCAATATGACAGAATGCAAAATCCACCGTGATGGATTTAAAGAAGAAGATTGATGATGATTCAGACGAGACTGATCCACATCTGATTGGATCACTAATGTTTCTGGTCAACACCAGACTTGATTCATGCCATGCAGTGAATGTGCCTAGTCATTTCATGAGTCAACCGAGACAGACTCACTAGATAAACAACAAAACAGGTATTGAGATATATACGAGGCACTGTTGGATATGGCCTAAGATATGCCTCCAGTATAAACTTGAGTTTGCAGGATATGCCGATTCAGATTGAGTAGATACTAGAAAGTACAGTGAATCGGAAAAGCACATCCGACTGATGTTCTATCGTGAAGTTTTCCATGGTTTCCTAATACAACAGGAAACAAAACTCTGTAGCCTTGAGTACCATAGAGGCAGAGTATACAATCATCAAGTGTGCGAAGCAATGTGGCTTCACAAGCTTCTGACATATTTACTTGACCATGAGATGGATCCTATGATGATAACCAAGAGCCATGAGTAAAGCTCCTTAAGAACCCAGTGTTTCCTGATGGATCAAAATACGATGAGATGAAATATCCTTATTCCAGAGATATGATGCAGAGGAAAATCGTACACATGTAGTACCTTCCTACACATGAGCAGATTGCAGATATCTTCACCAACTTAACTTCGTGAAGAATGGCTCCCTAGTTGAGAGGGAGTGTCGATAGCTCTAGCCAAGACAAAATTCAAAATACATCTGTGTGAGACTTGGCATGATAAAGAATGCCTCCCTAGCTGAGAGGGAGTGTTGATGAATGCAGTTATGGGAGACATCCTCCAGCTTACAAACCTGTGAGATGTGGAACATAGCAGCTATGTGAGTCTTTCCCTCAGCTTACAAACCTGAGGGAAAGCCCCTGAGAAGGGTACGTGGTTCCTGCCTAAGACAGAGTTAGAAACGTAGAGATGACCTCCTTCATTCACAAAGTGAGAAGAACTCCAGATGATTATCTGGTGGAAAAGCGATCTATTGAGTTAGGACGTGCCTGTGGCTGAGCACAAGGTGAACGTGTGAAATCCCAAAAGTGTTGGGCACATCGTCATGTGAACATAAATGAAGATGATGTGATAGCCTCCTCTGAGTAGCAGAGTTGACGAGAAGACTCCAGATGATTCTCATGTCGGTGGCATTGGGAAAGCAGAGCTGTAGAGTGGACGTGCCTGTGGACGAGCACAAGTGAACGTGTGAAGACCTGGTTCTTCTGTGTAATGCAGTGAATCAGAGCTATGGCATCCCTATGGATGTGCCCCTAGTGGATGAGCACTAGTGGGTGTATCAGATCCTTTGCTATATACTGTTCAAGAGTCAGACCTACCTGTAGCCCTAATTGTTATGTAAAGGGTACATGTCGGCCCCACCTTAATATGTTTAATAATAAATGTAAAAGTTAATTAATAATAATAATAATAATAATAATAATAAATTATATAGTGACTTAGAGAGGTCGACCTCGTTGAGCCAATAGACGCCTTTGTTGACTGGACAAGTCTAATATAAGTAAGTGATGATTCCCCATTGTGGAATCATATCTTCCTTGTGAGTTTGGAAATTTCAGCAAGTACATGTACTTGGCAAAAGGTGCGCACCTCTCTTGGGCGCTAGAGTTCTAGGGATTGAAGCACCCTCTTGTGTGCTAGGGTTTATCTTGGTGGAGGTCTTTCTCTTAAAGAATATAGCAAAGGATTTGGCTGGGTTTTCTTCCCTTGTTGAGTAAGGGTTTCCTAGGATACTTCTTGTGTTCTTGTGCATGGTGTTTCTTCTTGTGATCTTGGTTGCTGCAACATTATTGTTTATGGTTAAGTGAAATGCTAAAATGGAATGAACTTCATGCTTAACCTAGCTTATGAAAAATTCAACACTCTGAACCTGTATCCATCTCTGAAACATTCTATGTCCCACTGTTGAGGATGCTCTCCATCACGCCCCAAGCCTCATATGATTGTCTCGGATGAACCACCCCTATCCTGCTGTATATAGTCAAGTCACTCTCATCAGGTGGTCATTGCCTACCAACTCTCCATGTCCCCTGCCACTGTTTATCTCCCCCTAAGCTACTGTCTATGATGAAAGTATCGAAGAAGGCTAACAGAAATAACTACAACTGTATGTAGGATTGGAAAGTATCATAGACTTTGGTCAATCCCAAGGACTTGACCAAAAGATCATCCACTGGCACCCATGGTGAATAATCGCCTGTACTCATCACTAAACTCCAACCATCGGGTACAGTAGTCGATAACTCCACAACTGCTGGTCAATCACTCTCCCTCCATCATCACTCATATCGTTGCTGCTATTGTGAAGGTAATCTCTCAGAACTATGTACTACTGCAAGGGAGAGGAATCTCCATGCTCCACTAAGTATGTCTCCTCCCTGCAATCCAATGCGTCCCCCTGAATGCCATTGTACACCTCTGCAAGTGTTAGAATGTGCTCGTTTTACCATAGACAATATCACTATTGTCACCCAACCATAGGCTGAAGCCACCCTCCGAGCACCTTGACCTTGACAGAGAGAAGAATCCTGGTAGCAATCAAATAGCCAAGCAAGGCTAATGCACCAAGCAAGAAGTAACCAAAGCTAATCAGAGAGTCCAACCCAAAAAGATAGAAGCAATAGGCTTCAGAACTGGCGGCAACACCTTCTCCAAGACTTGCGCACAAGACTGCCAGACTGCAGTGTGCACAAGTGCCTCTTTGCAATTCTGAGAAGTGTGTGTCAAATGAAGACTGGCACCTTGTATTTATAGTATATACTAATCCTGATAGACTGCCTGGGCCAACTTGTCAATCTGGGTACTAATTAATTCATATTAATTATCTCTCTTAACCGACATCTCTTCTAGGGTTACGTTCACTTCTTTTCTTTCTTTCGGAATATTCTAATCTTGTCAAAGGTCACAATGGAGGTTGATACCTCCCGAAGCTACCATAATATCAACAACAATTCCCAGTGAACTAACTCTCATCATCATATGCCTCTGTATACTCATGCAAGCCTCTGTATCCTCCTGTATCATCATGTATCCAAGGTGTACTGTTGGGTCAACCTTTATATGGATGTCATCCAATCCTGAAACACCAATGAAAGTGTCCTCATCACTGCCCCTGGCTCCGGAATCCCCAGGTGTATGTGTAAGACCAATTGTCTCAAAACCCCTCATGAATGGTGGTCCCTATGACACATAAATGTCCTCCAATGTCTCTTGGTCACATGTCTCCATGTCCATCAATGATCCTGGGTGTCCCTCACGCACCTCCATCATCTGGTGCTCCTCTACCAACCCACCAACATCCTCTGGCAAAGTAGCTGAAGTAAACATCTAGCTCTCTGCTGAGATAGATGTAGTGGATCCCCGACTAGTCTCCTCAAGGAGCTCCTCTACTATGGACTTTAATTCCTGAAGGGCTGTCTGTGCGCCTTCCAAGAATCCCCGTTTGCTTGCCAACTCATGAGTGAGTCGGTACACCTCAATCTCCTTCTCCCTCAGTGCCCTGTGATACGTCTCGCCAACCTCCAATAGGTAATCTCTATCCATCAACAACTGCTGGTAGTCGACCCTCATCATAGTCACTCTCTCCCTGAGTGTATGGAAGTCATCAATGGCAAGTCCCCCGTCTGAACTATCATGTGCCATCGAGGCCCTCCAACAATAACCTGCCACCATTGCGTGTGTATCATCAATGCATCTAGTGGCTGCCATGATCATGTCCTCACTGACTCTCAACTGTCCTGTCAAGTGTTGTGACTCTTGATCACAATTCTGCTGAGGTGCTACCTCATGCCTCTCACTGCTAATGTCAACAATGGAATCCCCAACAACACACTCTTCAAAAGATAAGGCACTGAACTACCCACTTTCCACTATGCTACTGAGTCCTCCTGTATGCCACTGCACATCATCACCAACTGCTACCCCCATCTGAATCGCACTGTATCCTGTATGGGCAGGATGTATCCTCCTGTGCGCTCACTCTGCTAATGTCATCTGCACCTGGATCCCATACAAATGTGTCAAGACATGAGATATGGTCATCCTGACCAATAAGGAGTGCATCCTCATCACTGTAGACCAGTCTTGGTAGTGAGTATCCCATCAAACTGTTAGTCTCCACAACATGATCTAACAATGGACACCCCAAAAGAGGTGATTCGCTCTCCTCATACTGATAGGTATGTATATAGTCAACTGGCTCCAAGCCATGCCTCTCTTCCTGGGCTTGTAGATCCATATGTCCCTTGTGTTCAAATGCTACACAAGGCTCCTCTACCACCTCTGGAATGCTATTGATATCCTCCCATGTCATGTCTATCATAAATGTCTGAGAAGGTAAGGACTGTGTCACACTCAACTCCATGGGAGGAATAGTATCCCCCACGCATGACCTCATACCAGGTGCTAACACATCTGAATCCTCACAAGTGTCATCACTATGCTGAAGTGTCGAGTCCTCAACACTGTTTGGTAGGGAAGCTAAAGAACACGCGCTATCATCTTGTCCATCCAACTGTCCATCAGATGCGTAGGAGTCACTAGCCTCATCGGACTGCTCTAAATAGGCATCTATGGTTGCTTCCTCATGCATCTCCTCATCCTCACTGTCGTAGTGCACCTCAACAATGTGCACCTTCCCTTTACCCTTGCATCCGTGATCTGGCTCCCAAGGCTCTTTGCAACTGTAGCAAAGTTCCCTGCTCCTAATGGTTGTAGGCTCAATCTGTGCTTCCTTCCATCTATTAGCTGGTAGTGATGTATCTACCTCCTTGCCTTCTTTGGCTCTGGTTTCCTCTGCTATGTTGCTCCAATATTGGATTTCTTCCATCTTTTTGGCCCAATGTGTAAGCTCATCTTTGCTCCACCTAGGATTTTTGATGGATACAAATTGTTGGAATGTTACTTGAGCCCTGAATGTCTCACTAAGGGCGTAATATTCCTCATTACAATATATGATCTCCCCTGCAAAATCTGCAAACCCCATCTCTCCTCTAGATCATCAATGTATATCACAGGCTGGCAAAGGAAAGTTGCTTTGATACCACTGTAATGTTCCCAACCAATATTGCTTGGAACATTGAAGTTTTTATGTTTTTTCTGGTTGTGGTATTTTGTCAAACACTTTGCAGATTTTAGTCTTCTTTTTGTTTCGCTGGGTTGATGGTGATTATTCTTGTTGTGTTTGCAGCAAATAAAAAGATAAGAATATAGCAATAGAATATACTCAACAGGATGCAAGACAAATAACACAAGAAATAGCCACAAATACCTCAGATCTGATTTTATTTATAATAATAGTCGACCTTATACAAAATGGAGCAGATCTGGAATACATATAATAGAATAGAGTGTGTGGTTGATGATGCCTCCCAGATACAAGATATAGATGAAGATCTAGGCTTCCAAAAGCCTCTCCAAGCTGAATACCAAGTAACACTGAAGTCCAACTGTTACCCACTGTTGTAGGTGATGCCCTCTCTGGCACAATGCGCACTTCCTGGATGGAATAGATCAAGGAAAGTACGACCTCCTCTTTGATGGCCTCAAACCTCTACAATACTCTGTGAAATGGTAGATCTGGTGATGGCAAGATGATAGGAGTAGTCTTTGAGCTGTAGCTCAACTGGAAGACCTCCAAACAACAATGTCTCTAAGAACAAATGCACCCTCACTAGCTGAAGCAAGCCAATAATTTGGCCTCCAAGAATATGGCCTATAAGTCACTGAAACCAACTGCCAAAAGGTAGATCGGGGGTTAGGAAACCCCTATGCTAAAGCTCCAGGCTATTGGGAAAGATCTTCCCTCTAGAACACAAGATCTCCAATGGACAGTGCGCCCTCCTCAAGAGAAAACTCGTCCTCCTGAATGATAGAGTGAATGGGCTGAAGAATCCACTCAATCACTGAAGCAAAAAGGCGCCCTGGTGATAGCTAGCACCTCTAAAGTGAGATCTCTCTCAGATCCGGTGTCTACAACCCTCCACGAACTCCTTTCTCAAGAACAATGTGCCCTAGCTTTGCAGAAACACTCCAAAACTGCGCCCTGCTTCCTCAATTGCTCCTCTAACTGAATAGTAACTGATGTAGAATGGTGAGGGAGGAATCTTTCACCTCCTTGGCCAAGCTTGGATCAGGAAAGGTGAGATCTTTCATCATCGAGCTAATCTCTAGGGTTTGTTTAGTCAAAACCCTCAAAACCCCCAAGTATCACGGGCTCTCTAGCAGAAGCCATACATCAAAATGATAATCAACATAATGATAGAATAGAGGCCCCCTATCTCTCTTTTATCCCCCCTGTTCACCTTTTCTCTCCAAGTGACTTTTACTTTATTTTTATTATTCCTTAATTAAATCACTTTATTAACTAATTAGCCTTTTTGCCTCTAAAACGTGATTTATTCGTCCCTATGGCTTCTCCGGCCACTGAAAGTCACTTCTCATCATCTAATCATGTAGTGCTCTTCCTTCCAATTCTGATGAGCTATTACACTAAGAGGTTTCTCCAAGTATTATGCCCAAAATGACCTTTTTAGTGAAATTAAATAAAATATGACCCATAATATCTCAAAATTACGGAAATCGTCGGAATGCAACGAAACCAAAGCCAAGCTGTGCGGAATGGATCCTGATGATGAAATATGATGAACGATACAAGTCGGGCCCAATAAAACCCCTCAATGACTCCTTAACTCGCTGTCACCCCCATCTGGCTACTCTGGTAGGCATAACACTCTGTAACATAATAATGTCCAAAAATGGGGACATTACACATGACATTTATAGTCAACTAACTTGATCTTAGACTCAGCAGAATGGTGTTGTAGAGAGGAATAGCAAAACAATTATAGAGATGACAAGAACCATGCTTGAGCTGACATTTCTCTATGGGTGCCAAAGCAAACATGTCACCCTTCTCACCTTTGTTGGAAAGGGAAACTTACATGTCTATGTTGTGACACAGTAATATAAGACTATATGATGCATCTTTTTTTGTGCATTAACAAAATAAGATGCATTATAGGAAAATAATGCTCAGGGGTAAGAATCTGACAAAAGAGATTTTGGGCTGAAGCAGTGCATACAGTAGTGTATCTTTTGAATATAAGTCTACAAAAGAAGTGAGGAACTTCACACCTAAAGAAGCATGGAGTGGTAAGACACCACTGGTGAATTGTCGTAGAGTGTTTAGGTGTAATTCTTATGTTCATGTTCGAAAAGAAAAAAAAAAAAAAAAAAAACACAAATTGGAGAATAGAATCAAGAAGCATACTTTTTCATTCTTACTGGGGTGCTTTGGCTTTCGTTGCATTGGATAGTTGTTGGGTGGAAGGATCCCCTCTTCGACACGAACCATCTTATTCCCGATAGAATAGATGTGCAAATTTGTTTCCTTATATTTCCTTTCCATCATATCTTCTTTACATATTTTAATTCTTGCAATCCCTTTTAAGTTTTCAGTTTTCAGTACCTCTCCATGTACTTCCATTCCTAAGAAAGCCAAACTAGAATGTGTACGGCTTAATGTTAATTGTGGGGAGCTATTATTCCTGAACCTGGAATGAGTTAAAGTATTCTAATTGTTTCTCTAGGATTAAGTACAAGAGGGATTCTATCATGCACAGCGCATTTTAAATTTGCACATACCTGGATTGACACCCGATGATCCCTAGCTAAAATTGTTGTGTGTTCAGTATTACCTGGGAGAGGGTCACCAATGACGCTATTACAGAACTGTTATATAATTTCTCAAGATTGTTTTTCTTCACTCTTAGTCCCAGTGAAGAAAGATGAATTAAAGGTGGGCCAAAATCAGATGATCAGTCTTGTTCGAATTTGAAGATGGACTGAGAATCACAGCAGGCCAATCTTAATTGCTGCTTGAAGCAGGGTTCCATGTCATCTGATATCTCTCTTGCATAGAAGTGGAGCCCATATATTGTTCTCTGTGAATATAATGTGATTTGTCAAGAACAGAAAAAGATAAGCATTTGCTGTGCCATGCATTACAAACAATGACAAAAATTGTCCTTTTTGCCACTTCTCAAACAGAAAATCTACTACCTAATGGAAAAATCTCCAGCAGGGAACATCTAATTCAAGGTAGGGGTTTAAGTGAGTCCCAAGAATAGACTATAGTGGTGGTGTTGGGATTCGATTATACCTGTTAACCTTTTCATAGACATCCTCAACTCAGACCAACTGCAGATGTCCATGGAATTACTTTAGTGGCTTACACATGCTGATGTATTGAGTACATGATCCACTGGAGTTGTAGAGTCAATACGATGCATATTGGTGTTCATATATATCATCTTGTGGCCTGGTTTACAATGCAGATTGCTGTTGATTGTAAGCATGGTTGATTATCATGCAACTTTACAGGCCCGACATAAATAGATTATCTTTTATTACGAACTTTAGTTCCAGCCTTAATACCTTCATTATACCAGATAGGGACATCTTCACTTCAAGGAATTGCCAAGATTTTGCCAATAGGTCAAGATAGTGTTTATCCTTGTGCGCCATTTGCTATGAAGTGCTTAACAGTCACATAGTTAAGTTGAATTTGAATAACCATTTATTTTTTTTAACATTTTTGGTAAGTGGCATCTTGTTTATACTAGTCTTATTTTTAGGCATTATTCTTTTTCAAATGTTACCTTATTCTGGTCACTGCAGGTCATGCAAGTGGAAAATGTGTCTCTCCTGGAGGGAGCTTCCCTCGATTTTCATCTGAAGGGATGCCTCCCAGAAAATCCTTGAAGGGGTCAAATGATTTGACATCATGCAGGATTTTCCGGAAGAAGACATGTTGTAGTGCAGCCCAAACACATCCTATTTTACTTTCTATCAGAAAGTTAGCTTCTGAAGGGGAGGCCAGTCAAGAATGCCTAGCTTTATGGGAATTATTGGAATGCTCAATCTGTGATCCACGTGTCGGTGTTAGACCAGGTCCTCCAGTGATATGCAAGTCCTTTTGTGATTCTGTTTTGCAGGCCTGTGCAGATGCTTTCTTTGCAGTTGACTCATTGACTGAGGTAAACTGTTAGGGAAGTCAACATGAGTTCTTTTGGATAGCTTTCTTTGTGGGATGTTATTTGAATATGTAATTTGACCTGATTGTATCCAGTGAAGTTTTAACTTCATCCATCTTTTTTTGCGGTGTTCTATCTTAGCAGATTCTGATGCCATGTGGGTCTAGAGACATGATTTGTGGCAGGGGATTGGAGTGGACTTCAAGTGGATCCCAATTTTGTCAGCTTGCAGGATTTTCTGTGATAGAACCGATGGACAAGTCCGCTGGCTTGGAAAACCCTTTTTGTTTTGATGGAAGGACAAGTATTGAGATGCTAGATGCCTGGGACAGGACTTCACAAACTGACTCTTCAAAGAAAGTGTTGGACTCTAGTCTATTGCAGGAATTCTACCAATGGGCAAGGCAGTTGGATACTGGTGAAAGGATATCCTGGGCAGTTGGGGGAATGGTTCTTACAGCAGGCATTATTTTCATGAGGTATTTATTTTAGATTTCTCCTTCCTATCCATTACCTCTAGCTCTCTAGTTGAGTGCACACATATTAACATGTCGAGATGCACAGAAATAGGCACTTATTCTTTTTGAGTGAGTGCTATGATGTTGAGAATTGTTGAATAAATATATAATAGGCCAGGGATAGTTTTTTCCTTTAGGTACATCTAGGGGCATTATGTTAAGTCACATGCAGTTGCTTTTCAATGCTTGGATTGGTGTTACACACTCGTTATGGAAGGTAAGGACATACAGATAGCATTCAATGACAGTCGTAGATATCAAAGACAGATGCGAACAATATCTTCATGTATGATCAACAGTAAACATGGTAAGAAGGGCCTATCGATACCTCTCGGAGGATCCCTAAATTCTTTCTTCTATTTCTTAGATTGGGTCTCACCCTAACAATAGTGAATTGAGTCACAACTGCCTTTTTATACCTTTCTGCTTACAGGTGGTAGGTTGCAACAGGACAGTGATCTGGAAATTGAGTTGCAATTCATCAAAATGGCATCCCTTAATTGCCTCTTAACAAATCCATTCCAATAAAAAATGATTTCTTCATTAGATAGTTCATTTGATCAATAATTTTCACATAATGCTTTTGCTGGTCCCCACTTCCTTTTACTACTGTTTGGGCTGATACGTTTAAATTCTACTATTGCTTTTACCTGTTTGTAAATATTGATTACCAGTCGTAATTGAGTTGTTTGCTGAGCATCTGCTATTTGCAATAAGCTGCTGTTTTCTAGTCAATTTCTGCACAGGTTCCTGGTGATTGCACTTCTAATGCATATTTAGTAGTAACTGCAGCCAACTTTTCTAATATGTGCCATCAAACCTTCTCTGAGAGCAACTTGCTTGTTCTTTGCCCTCTTTACTGTACTTCTCTCTATGAATTATTTTTCTTTTTTAAGCATTGTTCTAGGAGATGCTTGTAGATTTTTAATGACAAAAATCAGCAAATGAAATTTCTGTCGTACACTTAGCAACCTAGAGATAACTGTCTTCATAACTTTCATAAATGCCTTAAACCCACATTAATAAATTACCATAAGCAGAAATACACATTGTTAAGCAAAATAACAGTGGAAATAACACAGTGGACAGCAACCCATAACACAGAAATTTAGGGAAATGCCAGGGAAAACCCCAATGTGGGGAAACCCAAAGAGAGAGAGAGATCTATTATTCAGCTTCAGGAAAGTACAAAACAGCAGCACAATATCACATTTCCAGCCAAGGAAAATACCTCACGGCACCAAAACAGTCCCACAGAAATCCACCTTGAAAAGTGTGCCAAATCCGTACTGCTGTATGGCCTCTTCTGTACCTCGTTTTCCGTGCCCACAGTCAGCTGTACAGAGTGTTCCGTACGGCCCAGAAACAACAAACAGAACCTCGAAAATTGTGCCAAAAATGCCTCGATTTCCGTGCCAAATCTGTACGGACTGTATGGATCCGTACAGTACGGCCTCCCATAGCAGAAAAATAATTCGGCCCAAAACTCACCGATTTTTTTTTCGGGATTTGTGCCCTCCTTCCTTGGAAAATGTGCCCTCTTTGCTGCTCACTTTCCTCTCTCAAGCTTACTCAAAAAATCTCTCTTGCTCCTCTCGTCTTCTCGATGTGTCTTGCACACTACCCAATGCATTCTTTTATAAATCTGAAAATGACATTTTCCCTCCAAAGTGTCTTTTCACCTTCCCCAACCCTAAATCCAAAGGCCAAGATTAAATCTTGCCTTTTTCAAGATCAAGGGTCATGATTCATTCCCTCCAAAATGAATCACTTGAAATATTAAAGCGATTTCACTTTATTACATAAGTGCTTTATGAAAATAAAGTCACTTTAAAATTAGACGGTACACTTTATTAAAAAGTCACTTTAATAAAAGAACCACTTAAAACAACTTTATAAAAGTCTATTACAAAGTTAAGTCACTGGTAGTGTAAATATGAGGTAACATCCGCATACAAGACAAAACATGCGGAGTACCTCCCGAGCTAAAAAGCTAACACTCCCTCTTAGCGAGGGATGTACTCGCTGCCACCGCTATCACCTGGTTCCATCACACTGTGCTCTGTAGGAGCTCCCTCTGAACCTGGAGCCATCTTCAACACCTGCATATAACTCGAACTCGAAGATCTTCTCCTGGCAACATCCTGGAACCCTGAGCTCAATTCATCTTGAGCATTGGTTTGATCAACCTGGCTAAGCCTCCTGCCAGTGCTCAGAAGAGACTTGCTCTCTTCTCTCAGAATGCAAGGCTGAATCTTTGGCGCCACCGCAGTCTTAGAAGCCTCCTCACACTCCTCATCCGACGCTGAATCATACGTCGAAGGTTGTCCTCTCAAAATATACAACCTGTCCACCCAGTTACCGATCAACTGCAACTCTATCGGGTCCACTCCCTGCCTGTAGGTAAAGACATGTTCCCTCTTGAACAATATGCAATATCCTACATCCTCCAAGGCTGAGATTGAGAGCAAATTAACCCTCAAACCTGGAACAAAGAGAACTCCATCAAGCTCCAAGAGTCCCCCAAAATCGAGTTGGAATCTAACATTCCCAACTCCACAGACAAATTTCGCCATACCACCTTCATTTACCACTTGTCGGCCTGGACCAATCAATGTGAAATCTAGGAATACTCGCCAGATTCCTGTCATGTGGCTAGAGGCTCCGCTATCCACAATCCATCTGATATCACCTCCAAATCCTCCGCTGCCGACACTGGAAAGTAGGGTCACCAAAGAAAATTCCCTATCGAACTTTGAAGCAAAGTCCTCCATGGCTACTGTAGCAACTGTCTCAGGTCCCTCTGACTCCTTCTTCTTCTTTTTCTTCTCAGGACAATGAGAGGCAAGGTGCCCCAACTGGTTACAACAATAGCATCTGACTTTACTCAAGTCCCTTCCGGAACTTCCTTTCTTCTTGCTCTTTGCCGCAATAACAACATTCTCATCAACTCTGTTTGTTTTCTGTTCACTGCTATGAGATCTTTCTCGGATCTCCTCCTGAGTGAAATCATCCCACAATCTGCTCCAATTTGGTAGATGCTCACGTCCCACCACACAGTTCACAAAGACTTCCCATTCTTTGGTGAAGCCATTTAAGGCTATCCTCACCAACTCAGAATACGTAGTGACCTCTCCAACAGCTGCCAACTCATCTTTTACTTGAGCCACCCAGGTATGATAAGAAGAGACATTCTCCTCCTCACCCATCTTGGTATCATGCAACTTAGCCTTCAAGGCCATCTTCCGGTTCTTGTTCTTCGCCTTGAACAAGTTTTTAAGTGCATCCCACATCTCCTTGGCAGTGTTTTTCTTAGCCAAGTGTCGAATAAGGTGATCCTTCACCCCATTCAGAATAATCCTTTGAGCTTTGGCTTCCTGGGTCTCATGCAAGTCCAAAGCAACAGGATCTGTTGCGGGAGTTGCCACAACAGAGTTGACATAGTTATAAATTTTGTTCTCCTTGAGAACAACTGACAATCAGACCTTCCACTGCAAATAGTTGGAAATGCCATCCAACCGATCCTCATATCTAATGCTTGCAACCATATTCCTTGTCACAACTCAAGGAAAACAATCACACCCTTTTGCCCCAAAATCACACTGCCCATTGTCAGAGACAAAGCTCTGATACCATGTAGATTTTTAATGACAAAAATCAGCAAATGAAATTTCTATCGTACACTTAGCAACCTAGAGATAACTGTCTTCATAAAATTCATAAATGCCTGAAACCCACATTTAGAAATTACCATAAGCAGAAATACACATTGCTAAGCAAAATAGCAGCAGAAATAACACAGTGGACAACAACCCATAACACACAGAAATTTAGGCAAATGCCAGGGAAAACCTCAATGTGGGGAAACCCAACGAGAGAGAGAGATATCTATTATTCAATTTTAGGAAAGTACAAAACAACAACACAATATCACATTTCCAGCCAAGGAAAATACCTCACAACACCAAAACAACCCCACATAAATCTACCTCGAAAAGTGTGCCAAATCCGTATTGCTGTACCTCTTATGTACCACGTTTTCTGTGCCCACAGTCAGCTGTACGGACTGTTCTGTATGGCTCAGAAACAACGAACAAAACCTCAAAAACCACGACCAAAAATGCCTCGATTTTCGTGCCAAATCCATATGGTTGTACGGACTGTACGGATCCGTACAGTCCGACCTCCCACAACAGAAAAATAATTCGGCCCAAAATTCATAGATTTTTTTTTGGGATTTGTGCCCTCCTTCCTTGGAAAACGTGCCCTCTTTGCTGTTCACTTTCCTCTCTCAAGATTACTCATAAAATATCTCTTGCTCCTCCTCTCGTTTTCTTGATGTGTCTTGCACACTACCCAATGCAATCTTTTATAAATCTGAAAATGACATTTTCCCTCCAAAGTGTCTTTTCACCTTCCCCAACCCTAAATCCAAAGGCCAAGATTAAATCTTGCCTTTTTAAGATCAAGGGTCATGATCCATTCCCTCCAAAATGAATCACTTGAAATATTAAAGTGTTTTCACTTTATTACATAAGTGCTTTATGAAAATAAAGTCACTTTAAATTAGAAGGTACACTTTATTAAAAAGTCACTTTAATAAAAGAACCACTTAAAACAACTTTATAAAAGCCTATTACAAAGTTAAGTGACAGGTAGTGTAAATATGAGGTAACATCCGCATACAAGACAAAACATGTGGAGTACCTCCCGAGCTAAAAAGCTAACAATGCCTTGGCACTCCCACTTTGTATTGAAACTCGATGTACATTTTTACTCTTTTTGATCTACTTTTGGGGTCTTTTGTTGGACATTAATAAAATTTTCTCATCTTATCTTATCTATGCACAACTCCTTTGAGAAATTAAATGAAATTATATTAATGTCCATAAGTGACTGTTATCCCCTATCCTAGGGATAACTAAGGAGATTATGTCTCGAGGCCCACAGGTCCTAGACATGGAGTACATAGAGCCATATGACTTGAGCTTGGCCCTGGAGGGCCCATCTTTTCTTCAGTGCGTCCTATCTATTAGCAACAACAACATCCATCCCATTAGCCTGATTCTGAAGTAGCAGTGGGTCTTGCTCCATGAGGTAATGAGTCTGGGTATCATGGTATGTGTCACTCCGATTTTCAAAGCATTTGAATATATGCACTGAACTCTCTTTTGTTTCATGACGTTTTCTTGGAAATTATGCTGTTTAACTTGTTCATACCTGGGGGGGGTGACAGAGTGCCCTAGTAAGTTGGTTCCCTAAGGGATGAGTTGCCACTAGGTGGGTCTATGAAAGGTCATCATCCATTCCTTCCATACTTAACACTTTTCATCATTATCCCTATCATTTTCCCCATACCTTGGTTCGGGCATTGGGTTTGCCAAGCTAGTAAGGGTTGTACCTTGCCTTGTGGGAAGAATGGGCTAAAGGCCTAGAGGGTAAAAGTAGTTGGCAAAATTTAAAAGCCAAAATGAAACCTTGAGATGCTTCACCCAAGGATTCCCAAGAAAGCAATAAATGGCTTCTCAGCAAGAAAAGGGGACCTGTAAAATAAAATAAAACTCAAGATCTAGTTGGTGGATAGGTTGTCTCATCATGAGCCGGCCTATTAGGTCTATGGGCATGTAGCGGTATGACACTGCCATCCATCTGGTCACCAAACCATGGTAGTGGCTCTTGGTGGCATAGCCAAGAGAAAGGGGGTCTCATCACGAGCCAACCTTCTCATTTTCGTGAAGTGCTTGTGGGCAACGCTGTCACCACTGGTCACCACACTAAGACAGTGTCCTCCAGTTATTCTCTTGAAAAGAAAAAACAATAAGACAAAGAATAAAAAACATTGAATGGGCTAGGAAACAATGGCATCCATGACAAGGTGCAGCTCGCCCTCTACAAAGGCACCCATAGGTAAGACCTACATTTCCCTGTTATCATTGCACCCCTTTCCCAAACATTCCGCACACCATTTCATACGCCTACATGACCTAGATTGGTCTTCACCTAGGAAACACCCCAAACTTGAGGAGGATTAGCCCAATAGAACATCCTGAGACACTCTCCAAACCTGGCTTGTTAAACTGCATAATGTCTTTGAGCATTTGTTTGGGTAAAAGGGGGTTTGATGCACATGTTTGGGTAATTTGATTATTAGACGTGATTGACATTGCTATGATCCCTGTGACTTATGAGCCCATGAAGGGCGTACTTGTTGTTGCTGCAGGACCATGCCCGGTGGACAGGTACCAGATGATTAGCTTAGACCTCCATGGGGCTAAAAGCCTACTAGATGGATGCTGTAACCCTAGCCAAGGGCAGAGAGACACCAGGGGCTTGCACCAAAGAAAAAAGGATGTTCCACCAGAGACACTTTCGTAGGCCTGGACCTAGGGGGATCTTGCTCTCCCCCCTGAACGTTGGCCTTGGGAGGCCCATGACATCACCATTGTGACCCTAGACGTCACCCAACGTCAGATGGACATGACAGAGGCAATGGTGTGCTAGGTGGCACATGTGGCATCATCCAGAAGCCTTGGAAGGCCTAACGTTTTGCTCATGGAGCCTGACGTCCCACTTATGAGGCCCAACGCCACCCTAGGAGGGCATGACGTCACCTCTATTGCACATTTTAGGGTTTAATTCTTTGAATTTATGTAAAAACTAGATTTTTGATGTAATTTGGCCATGTCGGCCTTTTCTGACCTAAATTTTAATTAAAGGTCATTGATATTGTGTAAATAGAGAGATAAAACTCTCATTTTTTGATCATCTTTCACTCACACAAGTGTGAGGTCTGAAATTCAACCCTCTTTAAGGGTATTTGGCTGAAATTAAGTGGTTCACAACTTCTTGGAGAGGCTATTCTTGGTGTATTTTGGCATTTTTCATGGTGGAAAGTATTCAACTAGGGTTTGTTGCTAGATTATTCTTGATGAAGTAAGTAAATCTGCAATTCTTCATTTTATTTTGAATGGTTATGGTAAATTTGCTTGTTCATGTCAAAGATTATGAAATTGCTAGTTTGAAACCCTAGGGGAGAAGCATATGTTACTGCCCTTTTCCTTATAATTTTCCACCTACTTGAAATTGCTAGAGAACACTTCTTTGAAGTATACACTAGAGCCCTACCTTTGTAGCACTCTAGTAGCATTACTTCATTTGCTTCATGCATTTTACTTCAATTTTAATCTAAGGAAGAAGGAAATCGCTAGGGCCTAAGTTTACTTACTTTCTAGCAATCTTTCCTTCTAGGGTTTAGACATTGAGTGTAGATATTCTAAGGTCCTATGAGGTTGCCACCTAAGGTCTGTCCTTGACCTTAGTATGGCTCTAAGTTTCAACTGTATGGCTGTCTTCTTTTGTTGTTTTAAGACAGCAAACAATCATCCCACTTTTGCTCAATGTTTTGAAGGTTAAGTGCTCTTTTAAGGTGCCCTTGCAAGTGTTTTCTTATCTCAATGTTAGCACATGCAATATAACTTAAAACACATAACACTACCTCTAGATCTTTAACTTTAAAATGCTGATCTACACCAGTGTTTAAAAAACCGGTTGAACCAAAACCGGAACCGGTCCGTTTGACTGGTTTGATGGTCGACCGGTTCAAACCGGCCAATAAACCAAACCGGTCGGCCGGTTTGGTCCCTAAAACCTAAAACCTAAGTAACAAACAAGTACTTGGCTCATGTTTTCTCATGGAAGTTGGAGTTGTGAGGTGTTTTGGTGTGCAGCTGAGGGTTATTTTTCCTTATTAATGCTATTTAAAGAGGTCCCCACCCCCTCCATTTTGCCCACCCTAGTAATTAATGGTAATGTTAAATTCTTAAAGTAAAAGTGACATTCTTTCATTTTCATCATCCTTTTACTTAAATTTTTAACATTACCATTAATTGTTTTAGGATGTTTGAGAGTGGTTCCAACCTCATTGGACTTCATATGGAGAAACTCTTGGTGCACTCCTTGCACTTGCTTGATGCCTTTCTGGTAGAGATTTACAGAATCCTCGGAAATTCTATAAGTGTCTTCTCTGTAGACACTTCTCTTGTCTCTGAACTCGAATTTGAGTTCTTATGGTGCACCCTTTGCACTTGCTCGATGCCCACCTGGTAGAGCTCTACAAAATCTTCAGTGATTCTGTCTCTCTGTGCCTTCCTCTGCATAATCCTCACCTCCAGAGTATTCAGTAATTTTAAGGCTTCTCCCTTGATTTTATGATTCCTCTGGTGCGCCCTCATGGCATGCCTTTGTCTGAATTCCACAGAACTCAGATGTGCACTCTTGCACTAGCTTACAAAGTCCTCAATACTCTGTCATGCAACCCCTTGCATGAAGCCACAAAGAACCCAGACTCGAAGTCAAAAAACACACAAACAACAAATTCTGTCTATCCCTGCAGATGGAACCTAACATACATCTACAACATATGCATATAAAAGCATAAAAGACATTCATTCATAAACACATAAACACATAAAGATTCTTATGCAAGAAAAACTTATCTTTGTATTATCTCTGTGTGTCTATACAAATGTTTACAAAACTGGACTGTAATAAAGTCCCATTTCTCTCAAGCTCTCTCTCTCATAACTATTCTACCTCCTAAGGCCTCTCTACCCAGACCTCTCTATCATTTTCTTCCTATCTGCCTTATAAAATCTGATACAAGATCTCCTTACAAAAGAGGGGCTCTGCGAGCTCGTCCTCTCTCACCTAACCTCATCTATTACATTGAAGTTTGATAAATGTTTACCCAAACTGGACCATGATCTGGGCTTGCTACAAGCAACCTTTTAAATGAAATCCAACCACTACCTGTACAAAGGCATGGCCCGACATTTACAACCTTACAACACAAAAATCCATATAGGATTATTTCAAATTTAAAAAATGGGAGGTTTAATGCCTCTCCCTTGCTCCATTGTGCCTTTGTGTGATGGCGCATTTGCTGAGGTGGAGTGATGCTCCTGCATCATGTTGATACGTGGACCCTCTGAGCAATCATGAGATGGAACATGACAGTCAAAGAAAACCAAATTGTGGAACTGTGAAAGAATATTAAACATTGCACTAAATACTAGTGATCCATTAATTTCATAAAGAGAGCAACCTAGTGCTTATCAAATGAGTCCTAATAAGTCCTAAAGTGATTATCAATCACTTGGAAAATTTGCACAATCATCTTAGGAGACAACTAACACTTTTCAAACTTAAGATCATTCATGAGGCTTGTGTGCAAGCACAATACCTTGAAGGAGATAAGAATAAAAAACAATTAAGTGGGCCAAAATAGACAAAGTTGCAACAACACCTAAAAGGAATAAAGGATAATGGGAAAGGTAAATGCAAGAAGATAGCTATAGTAGCAACATAAAACTAGAACCCTAACAAGCATTGTAATCATTGTAATGTTGATACCCACATAGAGGAAAGTTTTTGGAAATCACATCTTGAGTTGATACCTAATTGGTCCTGTTGCCGTCCTAATACACACTTGCAAACGTGAGCAAAGTCCAGCTCACTTAGTGTGTCTTTAGAGGCACAATGCCTAGGTTCACAGTCCACACTGTCACCTTCACTGGAACCTCTTCCTTCTAGGCTTACTCCTAGGGAAGCCAAGGGGGGTAGACCCTAGTTACTAGATATGGTTTAACTTTAAAGTTCTAGGAGTTGATTTTAATTTGTTAAAAGGTTTGGGGGAATACTAGCCTATGATGCTAAG
>SNQJ01S0091568.1:0-33020 GCA_010110895.2 Picea sitchensis | reverse complement strand
CATAATTTTTTTGAGCCTATTGGCTATAAGCTTGGTAACCAACTTGTATCCTGTGTTGCAGAGGGAGATGGGTTTGAACCTGGAGAAATTAGAGGCCCCTTGCTCCTTCGGGATCAAGGCCAAGAAAGAGGAGTTTGTGCTCCTTCCCAACTTGTGGTGGCTTTGAGAATTCCTTACCATCCGGAGAAGATCATATTTGATAATATCCCAGCAATTAGAATAAAATCTGGCTGTGAATCCATCTGGGCCAGGGGCGTTGTCCGGATTCATATGGGACAGAGCAGATTTGAGTTCTTTCGTGGTGATAGGGGTTGCTAGAGCATCATTATCAGAGGCTTGAACCACTTTGGGAATTAGCGAGAGAGGGTAAGCATAAGGGACTAAGGGTTCAGCAGGGGGAGCTGTATAAAGGTCTTGGAAGTGGGAAAAGGCAACCTGTTTAATGCCTTCAAAATCTTTCACCAGATTATCTTGATGGAAAATTTCTTTCACTGTTTGGAAATTTTTTCTAGATTCAGCTTGTTTGTGAAAGTAAGAGGTGTTTTTGTCACCGCTCTCTAACCAAAGGCTTCTAGATTTTTGGCGCCAATACTCTTCTTCAACTCTGCAAGCTTTGTAAAAGGCTTTCTGAAGGTTACTTTATGTCCGAGAATTGCTTTCAGTGATAGGAACAAAATTCATGTGAGTTTGATGGTTTTCCAAGGCAGCTTGAGTGTCTTTCCTACAAGAAACCGGAGAGGAATGAAGCTTGGCCCAGTTCTTAAGATCATGCTTTAGTCGTTTGAGCTTTTCTTCCCAAATAAAGGAGGGGTTTCCAGTAACCTTTTTACTCCAAGAGTTAGAGACAATGTGACTAAAGCCATCTTGCTGGACCCACGGGGGACTAAACCTAAAGGGGATGGGGCCCAGGTTTTTGTCAATGGAGAGATCAAGGAGGATAGGTTTGTGGTCGGAGACACAATTGGGAAGGATTTTGGACGAGCCATGTAGCCCCAGGGTGAGGAAGTTGGAGTGGACCAAAAACCTGTCTAGGCGGGCCRYGATGTGCCCTGGCCCTAGCCTTTTATTAGTCCAGGTAAAGTTGCCATTGGATGGTTTTATGTCAACAAGATMCCATCCTAAGATGGTGTCTTCGACCCATTCCTGAGAGGGATCTCAGACAATGGAGCCCCCTTTTTTCTCATTTTCACCTAAGGTGACATTCAGATCCCCTGCAATGATTAAATTTTCAGGCCTGTGAAGGCTGAGGAACGCTTCAATTGAGTCCCAGCAATCTTTTTTTTCAGCTAACAAAATAGGAACATAGAGGTTGAACAAAATTACAAGATGGCCCGAAACTTTGTGAATGAGTTTGGTGTAGATCCAGTGCATGGTGCTGTGAACAACAAGCAGCTCAAATATGGAGGGATCCCAGAAGGTGGCTAGACCTCCTGAGGCCCCCCTGGAGTTGACAGCTTCCCCCGAGATTTTTTTCCGGAATGTATTTCCTGCATGGAGGGCAGAGTCATCCTCCATTTTTGTCTCCTGAACTAGCAGGATCTCAGGCTTATTGATTCTTACTAAATCTCTCATTGCTTCGACTTTCTATGGACTACCTAGACCTCTGTATTTCCAGGAGATGTACCGCATTATTTACTTTTAGAGGGGACGACCCCTTTGGAGGCCTGGCCTTGCTTGGATCTTGTATTCATCATACCTTTAAGAGTTTTTTGGGAGCCTTGCAAAATATCTGCGTAAGAGAATTCTTCCCTTTTCTTTTTATTTGGTTTCCGGCCCCTTGGGTTCTTGGGTGGAGTTGCATGCGAGCTCTCAGACTCTGTGGATCCTTCATCAGTGTCTCCTCCTGGATCAGAGTCTTCTTCCACTTCTCCGCGCGTAGGAGAGCTTCTAGATAAAGGATTTGCCGGTTCAGGTTGGGTTTCCCCTGGCTCCAACGAGGTGGTACCTTGGGTGTCTTGCGTCTCAACGGGGCCAACGCGATCAGGGGGAGTGGATTCCCGAATGACAATAACCGAAGGAGCTTCTGGGGCATTCACCATCGAGGAACTTGCGCCTAGGCCCGCGGTGACTGGCTTCTGAATCCTGGCTTGAGGTTGGACGGGTTCCTTCGACGGGGCTTTAGGATCTGACTTCTGTGCATTGCTTGATGCTTTTTTTTCATTTGGCTTGGAGTTGGCTCTTCCTCTTTTGACCCTTTTCCATCCCTCGCCTTCTTCTTCTTACTGGCCTTTTGGGGAATTGCACTGGAAATGGCCATATTCGTGGCAGAGCCGGCATTTAAAAGGCAGTTGTTCATAATCGAGTTTCTGGAAATGAGACCAAGAGCCTAAAGAGAGTTTGATGGCTTCTGGAAGACCTGCCTCTAGATCAACTTCAACACAGATCCTCACGCAGGAGTACTGGCCTTTATGATCTGCTTTGTCAATGAAGCGCCCTAGGGTATTCCCTATTTTTTCCAGGGCTTGAATATTCCAGCAATGGATCAGAAGATTAGGGAGTCGCACCCAGACCGGTACCTCTTTGGGTACGTCAACTGTTGGATCAAAGTCCGGAGACCACCGATTCAGATAGAGTCCTTGCGTGCCCATAAAATAGGGGCCACTTCGGAAGATGAGATCGCGATCTTCTTTTGAGATAAATTCGAAGACGAAGTATCCTCTCCCCACCGGGTAGCAGGTGACACTGTGCTTCAGGTGGGGTCTCTAGTTACGCTGAATCCAGTCATCCATGGTTTTGGCTGAAGGCCAAAGCCCCATGAATTGGCCCACCAATCCTCTTTCAGCAAGGGCCAGGGCGATTTTGATGGAGTGCTCCTCTGGCAATGTGATTTCTGGTATTGTGTCAAGTTTCTTGACGAATTTTGGGGCCTCTCTGGCCACCGATTTCTTCCCAGATGATGCTAATAGCCTACGAAATGCCTCTTTGGCAGAGATCGGGGAGGAGGGAGGGGGATTCCCACCCCCTGGCGTGACCATGGTGGTGGCCTGGAGCCCGGGATCAACCCTAGAGGAGGGCAACGATCGCTCCAGCGCTCGGGATCATCAGTAGATGTTCAAATCCAATCAACACGTATTGTTATTGAGCTCAATGCTCGCCAAATTCCATCATGTATCATATATGTTATAACATATATGATATCTTGATTTTGATAATTCTTCTTTTCTTATTTCAATCTTTTAACCTCATCCAGTATTTTTTTATTATGGTTTCATAATCTACATATCTATACATATTTCTTTTTCAAATCTTCCCTTGACTCATCCTTTTCCAACTTTCCTTTGTGTTATAGAAATTTTTTCCTCATCCCATGCAACTTGCTTGGATGGCCTTTCCATTTCCCTATGTAGACTTGAAGTCCCCTTTTTTACCTTCCAGATAAAAAAAAACACATTTTTCCACATATATGCGCCCTACCAGTTAGACAACAAGCGTATACACAGGTTGCTCCACTACAACCAACATACATCGGGTTTGGTGCTCAAAATTAAAAATTGTGTCGGGTTTCCATGTCACATCATGAGATCCATGATCCTTGACCTTCCATATACTGGAAAATATCCAACTCGACCCTTCAGTTCCATTTGAAGGATAGGAATTGAGCCATATCCAAGCCTTGTGGGGAGAGGGAATTAAACTTTTGAGAGCAAAAATACACTGGAGAAATTTCACTTCACATTGAGTCTGCATCCCTTTATCCTTGAAAGTTTGAACTCATTGTTCATCCCCCAAGCTCTTCCTTCTTTGATGGAAAACCTCATCGTCTCCTTTATATGAGCTTGCCTTTGGTGGAGGATTGAAGTGGTGGAGGCCCAACTGGAGGGACTTAGTTTCTCGGTTTTGATATGTGTCATTACAAAAGTTTGTCACCTATATACTTCTGCTGATTATTTTAATAGAAATAATCTTTTCTCGTCCAATTGATATCTTGCAAATATTTGAATTATTATTCCATGTACATATTTTTCATGTATGTTAATGGATTATGCTAATCTCTATGCTAACATTATATATTATTACCATATGCTTGCGTATCTTGGTTGTTGAGGACAAGTTGCAAGTATAAATCTTTGAGTTGTGTGCTCAACGGTGGTCTTCATCGAACGTCTGAACGAGGTAGGCTCCTGACCTTGTCTTGTTAACATTTCATTTATATAGCATACTTGAGATTAGAGTTGATTTCTACGTGTCATTATGTTTGTTGTGCTTTGCCCCTGTAATGTTCCCAAGACAATTTTGTTTTTCTTGTGGACACTAGCTAAATGTTGAACTAACTGTTTGATTGTTTGTGTTTGCAGGATAGCCACTGATATTTCGGCCTTAGGGTTATATTTAGTGTTCAACACAATTTATCAATATTCATTCAACACAATGCAAGATTTCATCAACATACAAGATATGGAACCACAAAGCACAAATATGACCTCTTTATTAGGAAATATAAAGAACCTGATACAATATACGAGCATATATGGAATAACATCAGATGGCTCCAAAAGTAGAAGATATGAGCTGCTACAAAATGCTCCCCAAACACAAGATAATCCTCCCAAAGGTTGAATACAAGATGAAGTTTCCAATACAAAAGCTAGGGTTTTCACAACCCTCTAACTGCTGGTACATCCCGGTGAAGAATATGAAGACCAAGGGTTCGACCCTCCTGAAGAAGATCTCCAAATGATACCAAACTCCACCAAGATATAGATCGACGTAAGGGAACCCCCCTCCTAAAGTATGAAGCTCAAATACCAAGTCCTCCTCCTCCAACTAATGTAACCCTAGACAGGTACGACCCTCCTGAAATCCTGAATATGACCCACAATTAAGCCTGGATGAATGAGGCCTCCAAACCACTTGAAACTCTCTAGGATGATAGATCAAGCAGCCACAAACCCCTAGGAGAAGTTTCAAAATCATATCTGAGGTAGAGCCTCCTAGATATGAGAATCACTGAATCACCAAGACGTCCTCTTTCCTTAAAAAACGTCCCAACCTGTAAATAATAATCTGGCCGTAGTAACTCCTCAAGAAAGCCTCCAAACTGATAATCAAGGTTCTGCAAGCAAAACCCTAATGTTGGAATCTCCCAAAGCTCTCTCAATAAGTTGGATCGAACTGTTCCTCAATCAATGGTGCGCCCCTGCTGGAAAACCCTAACTGGTACGACCTTGTTGTTCTCCTGAATAAATGATGAGTGCAAAATGGTGTGGGTGGAGTGTTTCATCACCAAGACCAAGGTTGGAACAAGGTGAGTGGAATCTTTCACCATTGAGTTGTTCTCTAGGGTTTGTAATCTCAAAACCCTCAAAACTGTGTGCTCAAGAGCTCAACAAGCAAAATACCAAATATCCAAGATGAAGTGAGAGGTGCGCCTAGCCTTTCTTTTATACCTCCATTCTATTTTCTTGTTGAGTTAGTTTAACCCCTAGGTTAAACTCGTAACTCAACCTCCAACGTTCTAATTTTTCACCGAGTTACTTTTTGCCCCTTTCTCCCTTTTTCCTAAGTCAAATTCAAAATATAACATTAGTTTGGCTGAATTTTCCCCATGCCGTGTGAGACTATGGTCTAGTGGGGATGTCTAGACCACTAAGTCTTCCTAGACCTCTTCATCAAGAGGTGGGGGACATTACAGTCTCCACTACTAGAAATTGCTTATCCTCAAGCAATTCCAAACCTGTCTCCCATACCACCTATTCATTCTCCCATGTGGCATCCTCAATGGGTAAATCCTTCCATTTGATCAGGTTCTCTTTGATGCTTCTCATTCGGATATTCTTCTCCCGAACCTCCAGTATCTCCTTCAGAATTAGAACCAGTTGCCCCTCTTCGTCTAGAGGTGTCAACACCTCAAGGGACGTGATGTGTTGGTTGATGGCCCTCTTCAGACAAGACGCATGGAAGACATTATGTATCCTGCTACCCTGTGGGAGCTCCAGCTCATAAGCTATGACCCCTACCTTCCTGCTGATCCTGTAGGGCCCAAAGAAATGTGGTTGTAGCTTCTCTGCTCCGCTTCTTTTTATAGAAGTCTGCCTATATGGTTGGATCCTTAGGTAAACTAAGTCACCAACCTCAAAAATATGCTCAACCCTATGTTTATCTTCTTGGACCTTCTGCTGGTTCTGTTCCCTCTGTAAATGATCCTTTAGATCCCTGAGGATGTCATGACTCTATTGTACCTAATCTTGTACCATTGGGGCCCTGCTGTCACCAAAAGCAATCTCTACGAAAGAGAGTGGATCATAACTGTACAACTCCCTGAATGGGGTCATGCCTATGGACATGTGATGGGTGGTGTTGTAGTAGTATTCCCCCAAATGTAGCCATCTGACCCATGCCTTCTGCTTCCCAACCACATAATTCCTGAGATAGCCTTCCACCCATTTGTTGACTATTTCAGTCTGCCCGTCTGTCTGAGGATGATAGCTAGTACTAGGAGTCAAGGCTGTAACAATTAGCCTGAATAAATCCTTCCAGAATGTACTCATGAACCTGTTATCCCTGTCACTAACAATGGTTTTGGGTAAACTGTGAAGTCTAAAGATCTCCCTGAAGAATAATTCGGCCTCCTGTGTTGCACTGAAATCTATAGCAATGGAGAAAAAGTGTGCAAACTTCATCAACCTGTCCACCACCACGAAAATACAATCCTTCCCTTGCACCTTGGGCAGCCCTGTGATGAAATCCATGGATATGCTTTCCCACTTGTGCTCTGGGATGGGTAGGGGTTGAAACACTCATATCGGCTGAGTGTGCTCATCCTTATTCTCCTGGCAAGTAGTACACTCCTTGACGTGATTCATCACATCCTCCTCGAGGCCCTTCCATGAAAACCTCTCTCTCACATGCCTGTATGTCTTGCCAATCCCTTGGTGCCCTACCATCGGTGAGTCATGACATGCCTGCAACACTTTGGCCTTGAAGGCCGATTCAGGAACCAAAAAGATTCGGCCCTTGTAATAGATGATGGGATCAATGACCCTGAATTTATCGTCCTGTATTTGCCCATTTATCACCTGACAAGTGAATTGATTCCCCGAGTATTCCATCATCAAGTGGTCCTTCCAATCGACTGACACATCTGTCATGGCATAAATGGATGACCTTTTGGACAATGCATCTGCCACCACGTTGTTCTTCCCTTTGACGAATTCAATATCAAAGTCACAGGCCTGTATTCTGCTTACCCATTTCTGTTGCCTTTCATTTAAGTCCTTCTGCTCCAATAAGTACTTAAGACTGTTAGGATCTGATTTCACCACAAATTGTGCACCTACCAGGTATTGTCTGAATTTGGCCAGAGCGTGCATGATGGCCAGCATCTCTTTTTCATATATGGAATAAAGTAACTTAGGTCCCATGAGTTTTCGGCTCTCATAGGCAAGAGGGTGCCTATTTTGCATCAGTATGATCCCAATACCTTCTCCAGAGGCAACACACTCCAAGGTGAAAGGTTGGTTGAAATATGGTAGGGATAATACTGAGCATGTGCTCATCACCTTTTTCATCTTGTTGAATGTAAATTGGGCTTCCTCACTCCATTTGAAAGCTCCTTTCTTGGTCAAATCAGTCAAAGGTGCACAAAGCTGAGAGAACCCTTTGACAAACTTCCTGTAGTAAGTGCACATGCCTAGAAATCTCCTCAATTCTGTAAGGGTTTTAGGTGTAGGCCACTCCATTATGGCTTGAATCTTCTCCTGATGTACCTGCACCCCCTTAACTCCGATGATGTGTCCCAAGTAAAGAACCTTCATCATTCCAAATTCACACTTGGACTCCTTAGCATACAATGATTGTTCCTCCATGATAGACAATATTTGATCCATATGCCGAAGGTGCTCCTCCCACGTCTTGCTATAAATGAGCAAGTCATCAAAGAATACCAAGAGATGATTCCTCAACTGTTTGTTGAAGACATGGTTCATACATGATTGGAATGTAGTTGGGGCATTGCTTAGACCAAATGGCATCACTAGAAACTTAGAGTGGCCATAGTGACATCTGAAAGCAGTTTTTGGAATGTCCTATTCCCTCATTTTGATTTGATGGTACCCAGAACGTGGGTCAATTTTGGTGAAATAGATAGCCCCATGTAGCTCATCCAACAACTCATCAATCCTTGGTATGGGATACCTGTTTTTAATGGTTTTCTTGTTTAGTGCCTGGAAGTCAATGCACATGTGCATGGTTCCATCCTTCTTCTTGACCAACACAACTGAAGAAGCAAAAGGGATGGAACTCGACCTGATGTGACCCATATCGAAGAGCTCTTTGATTTCCTTCTCTATCTCGTCTTTATACTTCTTCGAATGTCTGTAAGGCATGATGATGACCAGTTTTGCTCCTTCCTCCAACTCAATGATATGCTCAAACCCCCTGTCCGGTGGCACCCCTGGTGGAATAAGTCCAAACACTTTACTGTGTTTGTCAATGATCTCTTGAATCTCTGGTGTGTAGTGAACCTTGCCTTGTTTGTCCACACGTGCTGAAATATTGCACTCAACTGCATACACTATCTCTTCCCTTCTGAAAATGGCCTCCATCCTCTTGGCCATAATTACTTTGGATGAGTTACCTATCATACCTTAGAGAACTACCTTTCGTCCACCCTCCTCTATGAAAGACATCTCCATGGTCTTGTAGTTGGTGGTGATAGGTCCCAACGTGCTGAGCCACTGCACTCCAAGGATTATGTTTGTGTCCGGAAGATCCATCACATAAACATCCTGAACCAAATCATGCCTCCCTAAAGTAAGCTTCATGCTTGGAATGTATTTGTTACAAGGCATGGTGCTTCCTCCTGCTACCTCCACTTTGAATCCTTCAAATTCAACCATGGGTATATGCCTCCTCTATAGTAATGATAAATCAATGAAGTTGTGAGAGGCTCCCCCATCAATCAACACTAACACCTTTTTCCCCTGCAAGACTCCTCGCATTCTGAAGGTGTTGTATTTGGGCACCCCACTGATGGATGCCAATGTAGCCTTCTCTTTTGTCGTACTGTCATGCCCCATGGCCTCCTCACCTAAAGTTTCAATGGTGTCTACTTCCATGTTCTGGATGTGGCCAAAATCCTCCTCCTCTTCATTGTCTAAAGTCACCTCTATGTAGTGAACTTGGCCATGTCCCATGCATTTGTGGGATGGATCCCATGGCTCCTTGCATGTGTAGCATAACGGTTTCCTTTTTAATTCTCTTTTGGTATTCTCGTCCATCCTACCTCTTCCCCTGTCAAACCCCCTTAGTTCACGTCCCCCTGGGTTCATTGGAGGTCTTTGATCTCTTCCTCCCGTGTTAAGGGGTGGTCTAGGCACAAATTTAGGCTTTGCAGTTGGTCCTAGGTCTCTCGTCTTCCATATATCCTCATGTAGGTTGGTAGGCTTAAAAGCCTTTACCCAACCCTTCAAGGGTTCCATCAACCCCTCAGTGAAGAGCATCATGAGTATGGTCGGTGACACGTCCTGCACCATGACTACTAGCCTTTGGAATTCCTCAATGTACACCTCAGGTGTTCCTGTCTGTCTCAGCTGTGTGAGCTCCCGGAAATGCAACTCAGGATCCCCCTGGTCAAATATGTCAATGAGTCTCTGAGTAAACTCTGTATATGCCACTATCTGATTGTGGCCTAGTGTGGTCAATCCATGATACCACCAATCATGAGCTTTTCCATCCAAGTACATGGTGGCAAACTTGATGGCTTCCATCTCCCTCATGGGGTTAAGCTGCAGATAAATGTCCAACTTCTGTACCCATGCATGTGCTGTCATCTTGGTCGTACCATCAAAGTAGGGAATCTCCATCTTCCCTGCTCTGTGCTCAAACTCATAGCTACTCCTGTGGTTCGACCTAGGATTGTTTCTGAATTTGAGTTGACAATATTGATCTAGGGACATCTGCCTCTGAATCGTCATACTCAAATCGTTGTAGTCCCTGGTACATTGTGTCATCTGCTCAACAAAGTCAACCACATGTTCATGCTGTGCGTGTTCATCTGTGAACGTGGGCAAGTATGGTCTAGGGGTAGCCTTGCTACCTATCTACCCATGTGGCATGCTCCCTCCATGGATTCCCTCAGACTGATGATAGGGAACATGTTCTGGATTATACATGTTTCCACCGTGTGATCCACCAGTCTCCCTGTTTTCATACGTCTCTAGACCTTTCCCCTTGTGAGTCATCTGTAACAACAGCTAGGCTATCCTTGTCTGGTTCTCATCCACCTTCCTTAGGTTCTCATCTACCTTCTTCAAGGTCTCATTGATTTCTGTTTGTCCCCTACAGTTTGCATCATAGTTATCCTACAAGTGGATGACCAGTTTACTTTCTGTTTAGTTTATGGATTTACGAAACTCCTGTGCTAAGAAAGCTAAGACCTGGGGCTCAATGTCATCACCTGAACCCTCCATCTCGGCCTCTATTTCACTTTCTTATTTCTTCTTTCGACCCATATAGATATCACTGTACCTCTACATGCGCTAATCCTCATAGGATGGGAGGATTAGAGCTATGATACCACTGTAATGTCCCCAAGCCAATTTTTTTTCGCTTGGTGACACTAGCTAATCGTTGAAATAATTGTTTGATTGTTTGTGTTTGCAGGATGGCCACTGATATTTCGGCCTTAGGGTTATATTTAGTGTTCAACACAATTTATCAAGATTCATTCAACAAAATGCAAGATTTCATCAACATACAAGATATGGAACCACAAAGCACATATTTGACCTCTTTATTAGAAAATAGCAAGAACCTGATACAATATACGAGCATATTTGGAATAACATTAGATGGCTCCAAAAGTAGAAGATATGAGCTGCTACAAAATTCTCCCGGAACACAAGATAAGCCTCCCAAAGGATGAATACACTATGAAGGATCCAATACAAAATCTAGGGTTTGCACAACCCTCTAACTGTTGGTACGTCCTATTGAAGAATATGAATACCAAGGGTTCGAACCTCCTGAAGAAGATCTCCAAATGCTACCAAACTCCACCAAGAGATAGATCGGGGTAAGGGAACCCCCCTCCTGAAGTATGAAGCCCAAATACCAAGTCTTCCTCCTCCAACTGTTGTAACCCTAGACATGCACGACCCTCCTGAAATCCTGAATATGACCCACAATTCGACCTGGATGAATGAGGCCTCCAAACCACTTGAAACTCTCTAGGATGATAGATCGGGCAACCACAAACCCCTAGGAGAAGTTTCAAGATCAGATCTGAGGTAGAGCCTCCTAGATCTGAGAATCACTGAATCACCAAGACGTCCTCTTTCCTTCAAAACCATCCCAACCTGTAAATAATAATCTGGCCATAGTACTCCTCAAGAAAGCCTCCAAACTGATAAGCAAGGTTATACAAGCAAAACCCTAATGCTGGAATCTCCCAAAGCTCTCTCAATAAGCTGGATCGAACTGTTCCTCAATCAATGGTGCACCCCTGCTAGAAAACCTTAACTGGTACAACTTTGTTGTTCTCCTGAATAGATGATGAGTGTAGAATGGTGTGGGTGGAGTGTTTCATCCCCGAGACCAAGCTTGGAACAAGGTGAGCGGAATATTTCACCACTGAGTTATTCTCTAGGGTTTGTAATATCAAAACCCTCAAAACTGTGTGCTCAAGAGCTCAACAAGAAAAATACCAAATATCCAAGATGAAGTGAGAGGTGCACCTAGCCTTTCTTTTATACCTCCATTATGTTTTCCCGTTGAGTTAGTTTAACCCCTAGGTTCAACTCCTAACTCAACCTCCAGYGTTCTAATTCTTCATTGAGTTACTTTTTTCCCCTTTCTCCCTTTTTCCTAAGTCAACTTCAAAATATAACATTAGTTTGGTTGAATTTTCCCCATGCTATGTGAGACTATGGTCTAGTGGGGATGTCTAGACCACTAAGTCTTCTGAAACATCTTCATCAAGAGGTGGGGGACATTACAATGCCATAGAGAGATTTTCCTCGTAACATAATTGGCGACCATACTGGGGATTGATCTTCTGTTTTGGGGTTTGGAGTGTTTTTCTCCTTAACTTGCTCTCTGTTAGCTTGAGTTTCCTTGTCGCTTGATTGTTTGACAACCTATTTTTACTTTGCATCTGAGTTTCTTGGCCTAATCCTTTCCCTGGCAGTGTTTTACTATATATACACAGTTTTTCCCTTGACAGACGCGTACATACATGAGTTGTCCTTTTGTAGGGCACGTACATACACAAATTTTGCTCAATCAGTCGCGTACATCAACTCTTTAAGCTTACTGGCCGAGTTTGGTGTTTCTTGGGTGAGTTTGGTTGGTTTCTGAGTCTTCTTGGGTCTCTGTCCTAACTGTTAAGTGCTTACAAAGTTATATGAAACCTTCTTATTGTTGAATTTTCGGGTGATATTCTTTCTTGTCATCTTTTTCATTGGTTGTCCTTTCACATTGGTCTGAGTGTTTTCTTCTTGGTATCCTGCTTGGCTTGTCTCTTTTTGCTTGTAGTGGGGTATGTATGTGAAGTTGCTATTCAGTCCTTACATTTTCTTTTCTTTATATTGAAAATACAAAAAAAATTGCTCATTTTGCATTATGGCATTTGCTCTTTTGATTACTTAGTATTGATCTTGACACATGTGGAAAGATTGTGTTTCATTGAAATTGTAGAAATTGCATTGAACGTTGCATTTAAAATCGTACCATCTCTTGAGAATTTAAGATTAGGACTTAGCAATATTTTTATATTCGTTTCTTTCATATGTTGAGTCATAATATCATCAGTTTCACGAACACACCTCTTGAGTAAACAAAATCCATTAAAAGTAACGTTGATTAACTAAAATTGATTAGAAACGATTTTATTTCTCAAGGTACACAAACAAGCATAGGACATAGGTCCTTGGAATATGATTTTGTGAGTAAACGTCTCCAAGACTATTAAACTAAACATATGTGTCTGACCAAGGAGTGGTGAAACCCATTGTGTAATTAGTGACATTAGGAGGCTCCGCTCACACCAGAGTTAAGCACGAGGTCACACGAAGTTGGTTGCAAAGATAACCCTTTAATACCTTCTTAGCGTCAGAGGTATTTCTGGGGTTCTATTCGTATTTGGGGGTCTTGCTAGTATCTTTATCTCCGTGAAAGGCGGTTCTTTCGTGATTTCAGGCTTTGTTACCCTGCTTATATGGTGGACCAAACTTATGAGTGTTCACATGTGCATTGGTTATATTGTGGTGACTCTAGTTGCTTGACATATGTAACCACATAGGTTACTTGCAGGGGTTATTTTGCAGGTACCCTGAGTCAGATAAGGATCAGACACCACACAACCTTTATGGATGATTACCTCTTTGAGGGGATCTGACTGACTGCGTTGTTAAGCCCATGAGGGCACTTATAACTGATTCTGATACCTCCAATATATTGAAGGGAGTATCAGGCCCCTTTTGGGCGAGACATACCTACTCTAGTGAGGGAGGCCCCTTTTTAGCCACTATATCATGTTTGTATGCATTGACATTTTTTCTTTACTTTGGTGTGCTCTCTAATTATTAATTATCCTTAGGATTTTATATTGCATTGTGAGTTTTCGTTGATATGGTTAGTGGAGCCCCCATGACTCCCTCAGTTAACRCAACCCAACCCATGGTCTTTTCTCATTCCATGGGGACGATTCCTTTTGTATTTCTGAGTGGTACACCGAATAATGATACTCAACCAATACCYCAGGCCTCTAATCCTTTTTCTTTTGGTATGCCAGACATGTCTTCACACTTTCCATCCTCTGTCTCATCTTCTTATGTGAATCCTAGTTTTGGGTATGGGGGAACGATGCCTTCTTATTCTCCCTTTTCATTTGGTGGGATTCATATCCTTCAACCAACTCTTACGGTAGGAGGTTGGAATCCTCATTCCTCTAAACCCAATCATAGCTTCGCTTTTCCAGGATCGAGTGCTCAGATGGGCGATCCTTCTACTTATTACATCCCATCCATCTATCCTTCTTCCACTATGTCAGTTCCTACGAATGCTTTTCTCATGGCATCCCTCCTTCTGTCCTCTGGTGTTTCATCCGGGGGAGTCAATTTTATAGTATGGGCAACCCCCTTCACGAAATTCCTTCGTCTGGGGGAAACATATATCCTCACCTGAGTAACCCTTGTCATGTCGCTTTCTCTTTGCAAGCGACCTCCTCAGTGATGATGCGCTTATAACCCTTTATGAATCAGTTTGGAAGAGGATACCATCCTACTGGACATGGCCATGGTGTATACCAGAACCCTTCTTAGCCCACAATCTCTTAAAACCAGTCTTTCCCAGGACCTTGGTCTCTGATGCCGCAACCATCCGTTGCATGTCATGCTGGAAGCACAAGTCTATCCACTACTAGTTACACTGCACAAACATCACCAACCTCTGTTATTCATGTTGGAGATAGGTCAACAACCTCTACAAGTCATGTTGAAGACATGCAACCAGCTGTTGTGAGTTATGTTGGGGGCACAACTCTAGTCACTGCTAGTCACACTGCATAAACATCACCAACCTTTGTTAGTCATGTTGGGGATTCATCACCAACCTCTGCTAGTCACGTTGGAGATTAAATACTAGCCTCTGCAAGTCATGCTGGAAGCATGTCACCAGCCACTACAAGTCATGTTGGGGGAATTCATATGATTGACAAGCCTCGACGTATAGGACGTAAGCCCAAGTTCCTTTGTAGACTTTGCAAAGGAGATCACCTTACTCGTTTGTGCCCTGCTACTGCGGTGGTATGGTAAGCACGATCCTTATCTGGTGGCCCTTCGTTTTCTGAGTCATCTTTCATTTCGCAACATTCTAATCCTTCTTTGGTTGATACAATAGTCGTGCCGATGCAATCTTTGACCGACACCCTTCTTCGTTTGAGGGGTGATGCGTCCTTTGACCATGTTGTCTCACATCCTATTCAACAAGTGGTCGTGCCGATGCAATCTTCGACCGACACCACTCCTGTTTTGGGGAGTGATGCGTCTCTTGACCATGTTGTCTCGTATCCTATTCAACCAGCGGTCATGCTGATGCAATATTCGGCTGACAACACTCTTGTTTTTGGGAGTGATGTGTCTCTTGACCATATTGTCTCACATCCTATTCAACCAATGGTTAAAGAAGTGGTTGTGTCGATGCAATCTTTGGTTAATCCCACTCTTCTCTTGGAGAGTGACAAGTCTAAGGAAGTGACATTTCCGATGAAATATTCGGTCAATCCCACTCTTCTTTTGGGGGGTGATTCCCCTTTCAAACATGTCCTTAACATTTCTAGTTTTGTACATTCTGAACAAGGGAGCATTCCACTCTCTCTGAGTATGCTCCCTCCAAGTCCTAGGATGGTTTCCTTTTATTGGAATGATATTGTAGATGATGGATCCTCTATAAGCATCTTATCCTCCTCGGCTTGGAAAGATTTGGGTTCTCCCAAGCTTGTGTCATCTACCAGTGAGTTGCGAGATTTCGTCAGAAGTCTCTCACGGGAGCCTTGGCCTCCCCCATTATATGTTGCTTAGAACAATATCCTCCGAGTCTTAGTTAATCTCTTTTCTGACTCTCTAAAAAATGAAAAGATTTCCGAGTGAACTTGTCTCTTTAACACTCGTTAAATGGCTTTGAAAGGAGGTCTATTTTGTGTAAGTTTAACCCTTTTTCAGACCAAGTAGAATACTTACGAAAAAGGAATACTCTAGTCACCATTGGCTAGAAGAGTTCTCTTGGGTATTATTTTATACTTTTTTGGGCCTAGGGGACTAAATCTATGAAAAAAGACATTCTTTGGAGTTAAGTTGTAATCACATTCCATCATCCTCCTTGCAGTATTGAGCCTATTGTCGATTCCCTCTTTCTCGTTATAAGCCTTTTACCTCAACAATTTTCATCACTAGCCAAGCATAGCCTTTTTTATATATCCTTTTCAGCTTAACACCTTGTACCCTAAGATGAAACATTCGCTTGAGTGTCCATGCCCCAGATGCACTTCCTTGCATTGATCATAGCTATGTTCCATCGTTTGGAGCTAGTTGCTTACTCACGACACTCATTTCCTCTCTTGTATCATAACATTTCTTTGCCTATGAAAAAACAAAAAAGACGGGCGGGAAAAGAATATTATCTCATATCGACAGCAGTCGTGTCACCTTTGAACAGAGTAAAATATTTTGATTCCACTGTCATCCAAAGTTTGGGTTTAGCATGACCTTAGGAAGCTAAGCTCGTTACTTAGAGTTTACTCTTCTGAATGGTTATTCTTCTAGTACCTATGGAGAGTTTGTTGATGCCTCCTGCATCACAAAGTTTCATCATCAAGTCTATGCTACCTGTGTTATCCATATGTCTCATGCTCTTGTTCAAAGGAAGTCTATAAGCATGTGTCGGCCATTTCTCAGAACTCTTGACTTTGCATGTTGGCCATACCCTCAGTGTGTCTCAGAGTCACATGAAGTTGTAGTCCTACCATGCACCCTGGTCCTACTTTCATTATGGGTAGGTAACCTTGAACCCAGTAGTCGACATCTCCTCATTGGTAGTTTATTGGGGGGTTTCCCTTATGTTTGACGACAAGAAATCTATTCATGCATTGAGATTCGTGCAGTGTCTTTGATTCCATTAGCCTTATTGGTGGTTTCCTCACCTTTGTCGGTAGTCTTCCTTATTGACTGCTATTCATAGGGTCTTTTTTGTGCACTACTTGTATTTGGTGCATGTGAAAGATGCACATGGTCGTTGGTTCATGAACATCCTATTCGTTCGAGCTCCTCCTAATCATTAAGCTATTTCTTTGTACCTCGTGTTGACTAATGATAGATTCCCTAATGCTCTCTTTTCAGCGGGTCTCCTTCCATCGACTTCAACTCATCTATTCTAGAAATGAGACCTAGAGTCCTATGAGTACCTAGAGGCTTGTAATCATCAATGGCAGGTTCTCCCGCCATAAATAGTTGGGAATACATCAATGTCTCCTAATCGATGGATTCTTCAAGTGTTCGACCTCAACACCCTTTTTCACACTTGTAAGAATGTACTCGATGCCTTGATACCTACTTTCATTATCGATAGGTTGTCTCACATTTGTTAACGATATACCTTAATGACCGGTAATCAAACGAAGTCTCATTGTGTTCGACATCAACCCCTCTATTCACATGATGTAGAATTGCACCTTCGATGAATAGTGTAGATGACCTCCAACTTACAGTAGCAACATTCCTATTATGTTGTTGTCTTGCATTGGACCAATACCTATATGACTTAAGTGATCACGGGAGATCAAATTGTACTCCATTGTATACATATATCTTCAGATTGAGTTTGAGACTGGTTTCCACTAGGCCTTGTTCGTGACTATGACAACCTATGGCATGTGTCTACTTTGTATTGCCTATTCATGGTCATGAACAACTATTTGGTATATTTACACATGGATCTGCAATGTAATTTAGATTGATAGCCATATGTACAAAGTCATTATGGATTGTAAAATTCTCATGAGTAACTAGCACTTCCAGCTAAGTCTCCATTACTCCACTTATGGGAATTATAATGTATTTTGGCCATCGTAGATACTCCTATGACCTCACACATTAGGGGGCATCTGTTATAGAATATTTTTCCTCACCCCATGCAATTTGCTTGGATGGCCTTTCCGTTTCCCTATGCATACTTGAAGTCCCATTTTTTACCTTCTAGAGCCAAAAAAACACATTTTCCAAATATACATGCCCTACCAGTTAGACAACAAGCGTATACGCAGGTTGCTCCACTACAACCAACATATATCAGGTTTGGTGCTCAAAATTAAAAATTGTGTCGGGTTTCCATGTCACGTCACGAGATCCATGATCCTTGACCTTCCATACACTGGAAATGCTCCGACTTGGCCCTTCAATTCCATTTGAAAGCTATAAATTGAGCCATATCCAAGCCTTGTGGGGAGAGGGAATTCAACTTTTGAGAGAAAAGATACTCTGGAGAAATTTCACTTCACATTAATTTTGCATCCCTTTATCCTTGAAAGTCTGAATTCATTGTTCAACCCCCAAGCTCTTCCTTCTTTGATGGAGAACCTCATTGTCTCCTTTATATGAGCTTGCATTTGGTGGAGGATTGAAGTGGTGGAGGCCCAAATGGAGGGAATTAGTTTCTTGGTTATGATATGTGCCATTACAAAAGTTTGTCACCTATATAATTTTGTTGATTATTTTAATAGAAATAATCTTTTCTCGTCCAATTGATATCTTGCAAATATTTGAATTATTATTCCATGGGCTTATTTTTCATGTATGCTAATGGATTATGCTAATATATATGTTGAAATTATATATTATCACCATATGATTGCGTATCTTGGTTGTTGAGGACAAGTTGCAAGTATAAAGCTTTGAGTTACGTGCTCAACGATGGTCTTCATCGAACATCCAGACGAGGTAGGATCTTGACCTTGTCTTGTTAGCATTTCATTTATATAGCATACTTTAGATTAGAGTTGATTTATGCATGTCATTCCATCTGTTGTGGTTTACCCCATGCCATAGATAGATTTTCCTCGTAACACTTTGCTAATATTTTCTTGTTTTAATTTTTGAACTTTCTTAATGACTGTTTCATTAAGGTCTTGCATCTTAGATAGATCATCACCCTTCTTATTGATCTCTTTTTTTTATTCTTTTAACTCATTTTGAATTCTATATATTGCCTCCATTTTTGTATCCCTAATCCATTTATCTGAGATTGTTTTTCAAATTCTTCCAATGTGTTGTTCCATATAGTATATTTATCAATACTCATCCACCACTTCCAAGCTTCACCAAAAAAATATCTTCCTTCCTATGAAGGATCAATACCATATTCCTTTAGCAACCTCAACCATTCCATAGGATTGATTTCATCTTTATCTTCATCTCCTGTAAATTTAGGCTTTGTCATTGATTCTTAATTGAGGTCTAATACAAGCCTCAACTTACAACCTCAATATATTTGGAATAATGATATCAAATAGTTATAATACTTGTTCCAATATAATCTTCTATGCTTCCTATTTCCAATGGCCTTTGAATTAGCTCAATCAGGCATCCCAATCAAAAGTTATGATAGTTTTAAGTAAACATACCTTTGAAACCTTGATTTGGACTCTGTCCTTCTRGAYGACCTTCCTTCTAATGTATTTCTGAAATTTTAGCCCTTCTGAGTATGAAATTGTGACTTGTAGTACTCTGAAATGTCTTCGTTGCAATACCATAGGTCTAACCAAAATTGGATGTGCCAAGTGAAAGTTAGGATAACTTTCCCAWACCTTGCTGAATTTTGGTGTGTACAAAGAATTAGAGGATGTGGTAGGAGTAGGAGAAGGAGAATAATTGAATGGGAGAGTGATAGGTATGTTAGGTTATAGTGAACAATTGCTTAAGACTTGATTGTGGTCTRTGGTATCTTATGGTTGCGAACTAGATATGGTGAATTTGCTTATGTTTTGATCATTGGATAAGTTATAGTTTATTGTTGTGGAGTTATTATTKCTAGTTGAGAAGAAGTTATTAATTGAGACTAATGGATTTTTATTTTTATTTTTTATGATAGATTGGCTAATTGAAGGTGTGGTCAAAGGTAGCATATATGAATGGATTTGCATAGTTTTTGGGGACAATATTTGGCTGTTGATTTGCAAGTTGGAGTCTGTGATAGATTGCATAGTGGTGGAGAGATATTGGTGCTCATTAACATTGTCATTAATATTAGAGATATGAGAGAGTTTGGAGATTTTTTTTTTTGGTGGTTCTAATCTGTAAACTTCCATGGATAACCCACTGGAACATTTTGTCACAACAGATCTTAAACTATTCTAAAATCTTACATTTTTGCAGTTTATTTACTTAGATCTCGGATTAGTTAATTACTAGCTTTGCTTGAACTTATGAACTGACTGAAATGAGAAAAAGAACACACCATCCACACAAAAATGAACACAATATATATCTTTGGAAACCCAATATGGGAAAAAACCTAGCTAGAAGGTGAGGCCTATGCTCCGCTCTCTTTTCTTCAGTTATGGAAATGAAAATACAAAGAAAGAGGCACCCATTATGGAGTTGCCTTTGAAACTATGGTTTGTATGGCTACTACAAAATCTCTCCTCCTTAGTTATGTTCTCAAAACACCACTTCTAGATGCTTTGCTCAACTATGGAACAAATACAATACAAAATAATGGAACCCGTTTCTCCTCCCAGTGGCTTGGTATTTAACATAGATCGATAGCTATCAAGGGTTAGGGTTTTGAATTCCTCAACCCCCAATTAGTGATCAGTTTTGGACCTTCTATAATGTTCTTGAAAATCCACACGTGGCTAGCCCCACACGTTTGAGTAATGGGGGTTGACGTGGCATCCACTCGTACCATGGTGGTCAATAAGGTAGCTCAACTTGTTGGAGGCATAACTTTTGCATACAATCTCTAATTGAGGCATTGTTCACACTTTTGGAAAGGTATCATAGTGTAGAACAACACTAAGGGTATGTGGCATAATTTTCAGACACTGTAAACCCAAAAAATGTTGTTTAATACCTCAAAATATCTCTAGAAGGTTCCAGAGCCCAATTTTCCAAACTAGGACCTGCCACTAAAATGGCCTTGCAAGTTGATTCCTCCTTGTTTTTCCACCCATAAAGTACCGAGATAGATGACAAATTGTATGATGATCTAGTCCAGATCATGCCTCCCCATTTATGGAGGATTTTGGCCCTAAAAATATTTACTGAATGAGGTGAGGAAATTTTTACTCTAACTTCTCCCGGGAGTGCCATTTTGATTTTCTTGGAAGTTGTCATTTCAACACAATCTATCAAAGGTCAKGTTTCCCTAGTCTTGTAGTTCTAGGCTTCCTATGCAAAACTGTATCCTCTGCCAACTTTTCCTGATCATTTGGTGCTAAGTCCTCTGTGGTAGGTATGACCTTCTCCTCCTCCTAATCCAACATGGAAGGCTCATAGAGTTGCARTTTCTCCACATTCACTATTGAGTAAATGGCATGTATGGGGGTAGACTGAGTCTGTAAGTGTTATCTCCCACCTTCTCCAATAGCTTAAAAGGGACATACTACATAACCTTTATCTTCTTACCAGGACCTTGCAATGTTTCCTTATTCAACTATAACCAAACTTTGTCTCCCACTTTAAATGACTTCTAAGTTCTGTGCTAATCATGCCTAGCCTTATACCTTTCCCATGATTTCTTCAAGGTCTCCTATACTTGCAAGTGAATATGTCTAATATTTTCAATGAATTTCTCTGCTCTCAATGCTTCTACTGTGATGTATTCCCTCACTCCTCCTTGCTTTCCATAAACAACATCCAATAGTGAAGGCAGAAAATACCCAAAGTAAACTCCAAAAGGGGACTTAGTAGTAGAAGTGTGGATTTCTTTGTTATAAGAGTACTAAATATAGATCATATTTTCATCACAGGTCTTCTAATGATTTTGATTATAACCCCTCAAAAGATGCACCGAAGTCCCATTGACTATTTCTGTCTGCCCATCTGTTTGTTGATGGAATGCTATAAATCTCTTCAACTTGGTGTCCATCTTCACCCAAAGTGTAGTCCAAAAGGAATTGAGAAATATGGTATCCTTTTATGAGATGATGCTCCTTGGTATCCCAAAATGCACCCAAACTTGTTCAAATAACACATTTTCTACATCTTGCCCTATGATGGTATTTTTGCAAGGCATAATAATGCATATCTTGCTGAACCTATCAACTACCACAAATAAATAGTCATGTCCCTTCCTAGTTGTTGGTAAACCTCCCACAAAATCCATGGAAATGATTTCCCAAGGCCGAGTGGGTATAGGTAAGGGATGGTATATACCTTTCTTTCTATTACTAGGCTTTATGGTACAACAAAGTATGCATCCTCTAATGTATCGTGTTATATCTTCTTGCATTTTGGGCCAATACACATACTTTTGTAAGTTAGCAACTATGTTCCCAACACTAAAATTTCCCGCAACTTTGGAGGTGTGAGCCTCTCTGATAAGCTGCAATATTTCACCTTTAGGAACACAAAGCTTGTCTAGATTGTATAGTAACACATTCTAGAGATAATATTCAGCCTTACTGTCACCTTATTCTACATGAATTTGGCCCTGTAGCTATTGAAACACCTCCTTGAAGTCCCCATCTTCTATGTATGCCTCTTTGTAAGCATCATGGGTAAAAGGATCCATGTGCATAAGTGTTCCCAAAGTTGTAATATTGGATGTGGATGCCCTTGAAACCATGTCCTCCAAATTATTAGTGCTTCCCTTCTTATACTTGATGACTAAATGAAATTGCTAAAATAAACCCATCCACTTGTAATGTCTAGTTTGTTGAAGCTTACTCTAGGCCTGCAAATACTGCAGTGGATGGTGATCTGCATGGATAAGGGTTTCCTTGCCCATCATATAGTTCTTCCACTTCTTAATAGATTGAACTAGTGCATAGAGTTCCTTATCATAGGTAGGGTATTTTAATACTCCCCAATGAAACATATTAGAACGATAACATACTGGTTTACCTCCTTGCATAAAAAATACTCCCATAGGTTACCCACTTGCATTTGTCTCCACTTTGAAGGGATTTTTCAAGTTAGGAAATGCGAGAACTAGTGCTTGAATAAATATTTTTTTTTCATCTCGTCGAAAGCTTTATGATGATTCTTTCCCCATTGGAAACTATTACCGCTAGTTGTTATGGCATGGAGTGGTGTTGGTAATACTGAAAAGGACACTATGAACTTTTTTAGGTACTTTGATGCCCCAACAAAGCTCCTAACTTGAGTGACAATAGTAGGAATTGGCCATTTTATGACGACCTCCATTTTTACGGGATTTATCTTGAGCTCCCCTCCACCGATCACATACCTCAAATACACTAATCATTGCCAAGAAAACTCACATTTCTTGAGGTTAGCCAATAAAGGTGTTTTTTCAAAGTCTCTAACACCTGCATAAGATGTAAGATGTGCTCCTCCCATGTAGAGCTATAAACCGATATATCATCCAAATACGCTAGAACAAATGAATCTAAATATGGGCACAATACATCATTCATCAGTCTCATAAATGTAGTTGATGCATTGCATAAACCAAATGACATGACCAACCATTCATCCAAAAATTTCCTTGTCTTGAAAGAAGTCTTCCAGGTGTCTTCTTCTTTGACATGTACCTGGTGGTATCCCGATTTGAGATCCAACTTGGTGAAGTACTTGGCATGTTGCAATTGGTCTAGTAAATATCGATCCTAGGGAGAGGGTACCAATTCTTGAGTGTAATATTGTTCAAAGATCTGTATTTGATGCACATCTGCCAAGTCCCATCCTTATTGGGTATTTTGATGATAGGTGACCCACAAGGTGAGGTTCTTGGTCAAATTACTCCCTACTCTAGTAGCTGTTGCATCTGTTTCTTCACTTCATTTTATTTTAGATCAAACAACCTATACAACCCAATATTTGGTAATGGGGAGTCAAGCAACAACTATATCTCATGCTCCACTTCCCTCTTAGGTGGTAGTCCTTTAGGTTCCTGGAACACTCCTCTGTATGTCTGCAAAAACTCCTCCAAATGTTGTTTCTACTTTTTAGTACATACTTCCAAGGATACCTTTACTCTTACTGATTCATCCCTCGATCGATTCTCTCGTAAGAAATAAAAACATACCGCTTACTTGAACTAATCAACTTTTTGGCTTGGTTGGAACTTACCATTGAGATCTTCAATTTATCTTTATGCACATTGATGATGAAAGACTTCCCTTCCTTGATCATGCAGTACTAGTTTTCTCTTCGCACGAAGATCACATCCCTCCTATACATGTAGGGGATTTCAAACACTACACCACACATATCAATGGGTACTACATCTAACTCCACTTCATCAATAAAATATGCACTTACAAAATATTTGATCTTACAATATTTCATGAACTTGATCTCTACATCCTTTTTAACCCTCCCCAATGGATATGGGATAGGATGATAATGAACTTCCAACCCAAGCTTGCTGACCAGACTGGCTACTATGAGTTGGCATGTGAACCATAATCGATTGTAACATTTATCTTGGTCTTCTTGACCTAGATTTTTATATGGAACATGTTTTTCATATCCTTCTCTTCCTTGTGATGAAGGATACTCATATTCACCACCTTCTATACTGAAATGGAGGCAAATTTCTGATCCAAATTTGAGCTTATATCTATTTGATTGCGTATATTCATGGATAGAAGGTTCTTCTTCTTGGCATCCTTCTTATAGTTCTTAGGGTTCAACTCTAGATGTAGTTTCCAACACTTTTCTTTAGTGTGACCATCAATATTGTAATGGTTACAATGGTTACTTGGATCCTTACACTTATGTGTAGTGGCTATCGTCTTCTTGTCTTTTCCTTTTCACTTCTTTCCCTCCTTGGAAGTGTCTTAGTTCTCTTTCTGTTTGGAACCACTTGGCTATCCTTTTTTGTGGCCTATATTTTACATATATTGTGCTTGCACACAGACCTCATCAATTGTCCTGAGCTTGAAGAGTATCACTTTCTTTTGCAAATGACTGTGTAAGGCCCCAAATAATTGAGGAGTACATTTGGGTTCTTGGGAGAGATACCCAACATGATGGCCATCTTTCTGAATTCAATGGTTTACTCCTACACATTCCATCCTTTCGTTTGCATGAAGTAATTCTAATAGATACAATGGTCCTATACATCCCCAATAGGGTATAACTAAGACTTAATGAGGGTTTTGAAACCCTCCCACTCAGTTACTAGTGGATCACCCTCCATCCTATGTGTTTCCATGTAATGTTTGCACTAGGTTAATGCATCACCCTCCAATTTCAGTTTGGAAAGAAAAATCTTCTGCTCTTCTTCGATATGGTGGACACTGAAATAGACCTGTAACTATTGCAACTAATAATTCAATTTTATTGCATTGATTTCACCTTGGTATGGCTTGATTTCCACTTTCACTTCCATTTTATGTAAATATTGTGAAGGGGTAATGACACTGGAACTTGGATTCTCTTTCTCGGTTTCCTTGACTCTTTTTCTAGGTCTTCATTATCTCCTGGTTTACCCTGTGATACGATCTCTAAGTTTGAGCCTCCAACATTCCTGAAAAGTCCAGCCTTTTTTCTAGAGCTTGCATGAGGAGGGTCATATTGTGAGAGATATCAACAACTTGCTCTTCCTACCTTGCAAATATATCTTCTGTTGGATCTTAAGGGTTGTTGTGAACAAACTCATCTACCATGGCTAGGGTTCTATGAATTTCTTCTTAAGCCAATTCCTAGATTCTGCGATTTCCCACAAATACTCCAAAGAAAGATACTATGATACCAATATGATATGTAAACTGTTGTGAATATTCCACTAGAATATTTTGTCAGAATAGATCTTAAACTATTCTGAAATATTAGATTTTTGCATTTTATTTCCTTAGATCCTAGATTAGTTACTTACTAGATTTACTTGAATTTATGAAGTAACTAAATTGTGAAAATGAAAGAAATGAGCAAAATAACACACCATCCACACACTAATGAACATAAGATATTTTGTGGGAATCCCAATACAGGATAAAACGCATCTAGAAGGTGAGGCCTATGCTCTACTCTCTTTTCTTCAGTTATGGAAATGCAAATACAAAGAAAGAGACACTCATTGTGGAGTTTCCTTTGACACTGTGGCCTGTATGGTTTCTACATAATCTCTCCTCCTTTGTTATTATCTCAAAACACCAATCCTAAACTCTCTACTCAACTATGGAACAAATACAATACAAAACAATGGAACCCCTTTCTCCTCCTACTGGCCTGATATTTAACATAGACCGATAGTCGTCAAGGGTTAGGGCTTTGACTTCCTTAACCCTCAATTAGTGATCATGTTTGGACCTTCTAGAATTTTGTTGAAAATCCACACATGGCTATCCCCACACATTTGAGTAATGGGAATTGACATGGAATCCACTTCTACCATGGTGGTCAACAAGGTAGGTACTCTTGCGGGAGGCATAACGTTTTCATACGAGCCCTAATTGAGGTGTTGCTCGTACCATTGGAAAGGTTTCAGAGAGTAGAACACCATGAAGGGTGTGTGACACAAGTTTTAGACACTAAAACCCCCCAACATTTGGTTTTCCTCAAAATGGCTTCGAAAGGTTATGGACCCCAATTTTCCAAACTACCACCTGCCACTAAAATGGACCTACAAGTTGATTCCTCCTTTTTTTCTACCTAGAAATTATTGAGATAGATAGCAATTTGTATGTTGATCCAATGTAGAACATACCTACCCATTTGGGGAGGATTTTTATCCCCAAAATCTTTATTAAATGAGGTGAGGAAAATTTTCCTCTACCTTCTCCTTAGAGTACCATTTTTCTTTGTTTGGAAGTTGTCCTTTCAACCCAATCTGCCAAAGGTCATGTTGCCCCTTGTCTTGTAATTTTGGACTTTCTCTACAAAAATGTGTCCTCTGCCAACTCTTCCCAGTCATCTAGTGCTGAGTCCATTATGGTAGGTATGACTTGCTACTCTTCTTGATCCAACATGGAAGTCTCATAGAGTTTTAAATTCTCCACATTCACTATTGAGTAAATGCACATGTATAGGGGTAGACTGAGTTTGTAGGCATTATCTCCCACCTTCTCCAATACTTCAAAAGGGCCATACCGTATAGCCTTGATATTCTTACTAAGACCCTATGGTATTTCCTAGTTCAACTATAATTAAAGTACGCCTCCCACTTTAAATGAATTCTCATTTACGTGTTGATCATGCCTGGCCTTATACCTTTCATGTGAATTATTCAATGTCTCCTGTACTTGCAAGTGGATATGTCTAATATTTTCAAACAATTTATTTTCTCTCAATGCTTTTGTTGTGATGTCTTCCATCACTCCTCCTTGCTATCCATAAACAACATCCACAGGTGAAGGTGGAAAGTATGCAAAATAATTATCAAAAGGGGAATTACCAGTAGAAGTGTGGGCTTCTCTATTACACGAGTGTTGAATATAGATCATATTTTCATCCTAGGGCTTCAAATGATTTTGATTGTACCACCTCAAATGCTGCACCAAAGTTGTGTTGACTACTTTTGTCTTCCCATCTGTTTGTGGATGGAATGATGTATATCTCTTCAACTTAGTGTCCATCTTCTACCAAAGTGTAGTCCAAAAGGCATTGAGAAATATGGTATCCCTGTTTGATATGATGCTCCTTGGTATCCCAAAGTGCACCTAGACCTATTCAAAGAACATGTTTTCCATGTCTTATCCTTTTATGGACTTTTTACAAGGCATAATAATGCAATCTTTCTAAACCTATCAACTACCACAAATAAATAGTCACGTCCCTTCCTAGTTGTTGGTAAACCTCCCACAAAATCCATGGAAATGCTTTCCCATGGTCGAGTGGGTACAAGTAAGGGATGGTATAGACCTTGATTTCTATTACTAGGCTTGTTGGTACAACAAAGTATGCATACTCTAATGTATTGTGCTATGATTTCTTTCATTATGGACCAATACACATACCTTTGTAAGTTAGAAATTGTCTTCCCAACACCAAAATGTCTTGCAAATTTGGAGGTATGAGCCTCTCTATTAAGCTACAATATTTCAGCTTTAAGAACACAAAGCTTGTCTAGCTTGTAGAGTAACCCATTCTTAATATGACATTCATCTTTCTTGTCACCTTCTTCTTCATGAATTTGGCCTTGTAGTTACTGAAACACCTCCTTAAAGTCCTCACCTTCTATTTCCCAAGAAGCTATGAAAATGATCCATGTTGAGAAATCTATTTGGAACCTCGACTTCCCGAGGCTATAAGTTGAGATCCAAACCTCTAAATTTCACTCAAGATGACTCGTTAGAGAGCCATAATAATGAAGATTATTTATAGAATGGTTTCCATGGTTGAGAAGTCACTTATCATGCTCATAAAATTAAAAGGCAGTCGACGTTTTTGAGGTAGTTAACTTCAAATTTTGGAATAAAAGTTTTATAAATAAGTTTTATAAAAGGGTGAAGTGCATCCCACTCGGAGGCACAAATTTCAATGAACTAATTCATTAATGAGTGTTTAATCGAGAATTAATTTAAATGATCTACTTTTATTCCAAAATGAATAAGTACATGGGAAACTTCCAAAAGAACAAAAACCCTAACTGTTAGGACAAACCATTTCAAAGAAGCATTGGGAGAGTATTTAAAAGGAGGAGAACACCATCAAATAAAGGGTTAGATTATTAGAATACTATTTGTTCAACATTCAATATGCAACCGAATTTCTCATCTGCAAATACATATGTCCATTTTCTTGCTTCTTCTTCTGCTACACGATTTCTCTCAAAGCTTTGTGTTTGTATGTCTGAGACTGAGCATAAGGTCGAGTTTGAGTGTTTTTCTTTTATTCTTCTAGGCCTCTGTCTAAAAGATCAATATGAGTAGTTTACAACCATATATATGACTGATAATGTACACTTATATTGTATAATTGATTCATGGAGGTTTAGTCCTTGCGTTTGACATGCTTTGTTTCTGAGCATTAGTCAATTAGTTTATTGAAATGCCTTGTAATGTGAAATAATATTTTTGTATAAAACTCCCTAGAGAACTATTTCTGGGCATAAATTTAATGATTGCTCAGACTTTGAGAATTCTGAGTATGATATTTTTGGAGTGTGCTCATCATATTCTTTTCCATTGTTAAATGCAACACTCATTTAAAGTTATCTGAAGTGATCAACCCCACTTCACTCTTTTTCTTGTAAGAAAATATGGTTGTATCGTATGCCTGCATGTGTTTCAGAGGGATGTTATAATGAAGTTAAGCACATATTTATTTTGATATTGAAGTCTTTCTTATCTTTTTATTGTTAAGAAGTTGCTTGGTGTATTTCTAGGAAAATGTTGCACTCAAGGAGAAATTTGGCTATCAAGAACCATTTTATATAAAAATTAAAGCAATAAGGGATTTGGGGACAGTCTAGTCCAAGAATATTAGTCACATCTTCCAGACAAAGAGGAGTACCACCTCTTTAAAAAAATAGGGGGATTTTATCCTCATGATGTTATCTTAAATGCCGTAAAATAGTCTTTTAGATCAACATTTTTGGCGACCATACTGGGGAACAATTTGTTTTCAAGAAATATGATACTTTTTAGGATCATATATTATTGGAAAACTAGAAGCTGTCTAGTTCAATTTTTGAAAAAATATTTAGAGATTGATTTAAGATGAATTGGGTTCTTGAAAACCTCGTTCGATGAGCATCAAATGGCCTTGAAAATATATTATTATAGTTCCAAGAAGAATTAAATTATGTTAACTTTTGAAAAACCAAAGAACCATCCAAGATTTGGGAAGATGAGCTCATTGATGACTTTATCATTAAAACTCCAGATTTTGAAGAAAGATGTAGTGACGACTCCACCAAAAAGATTCCATAATTTCAAGAAGATCCATATGATGCCTCTTCCGATGAGTTTCTTTCATGTTGTGATGACATTTCATCTTCCCTACTGCCGACGTTAAGAGACTAGAGAGTCTTCAACATCAACATTTTCAACCTCTCGTGGGGCTAGGCGATAAGAGATGAGAATGTTACCCTAGGCTTAAAGCCCCAGACAAGAAAGGACATTGAACTCTAGGCCAATTTTCTCCTAACCAACAATCCAAGCGTAGATTCCTTTGCCTTATAATTTTCCCTTTTAATAATATTTATTTTTTATTTAATTTATGATCTTTATGCTATTTACAATTTAATACTTTATACATTTGAAGTAACAAAATTAAATTAATAAAGGAAATGCAAATAAATAAAAAATAGAAAGGAAATGCTTTTGTTTTATTTTAACAAAAAAGGGTAACTAAAGCAAAGTTAGCTAAAAACTAGTGCAAGTTAATAAACCATGATAGTTTTAAAGTGATTAAATTAAAAGAGAAGTTTATCACATACATTAGTTTGAAGTGTATAGAAATAACATTTTTTATCATGTAACATTTTAATGTTTTTATTTATAAGTTAAGATGTAATTAAAAAAAAATAAAAATAAAAATAGTAAAATAAACAAAAGTTTATGCACACTAATCAACTAGTAAATAAAACTTATAAACATGATTATTTACAAAACAAATATGTTTTGTTTGTCCTTTTAAAATTTTATCTAACTTTTTTTTATTCTGAAATCAAAGTGTTAAATAAATAAAGATGAGGAAAATTGAGGAATTTAAAGAAAAAATCAAAGAGATATTTCAGAGTGAGAAAAAACTGTTTTTCATTAAAAAAAGCTTTCCATACAAAATTATAAATTTTCAAAGTCTGCAAGTCTCTGCGTAGACTAGGGTCAGGTATATGTTCTTTAGCCCTTCTAGATGCAGTGTACAATAGAAAGACCAAGCATGAAAAGGAAAAAGAAAGCTGAGCCATAAGTGGACTAGAGCAATGGTGGYGAATCACAAGGAAGAAACCTGCATAAAGAAACCGATTAGCACCTAACAAAATCGAGCCTTAATACAACAAATAACAAGTAAACCTTTACCTTGTGAAGGCTAGCAAACTCATCCTCACTTATTCCTTTCGCTGCTTCACAAGACGCCGTGTTACTGACGATTTCTTCAATCTTTGCTGAAGATGTAAGAAAAGAATGAAATGCAATAGTCCTCACAACACTCCTAGCATACTACTCTAAAATTTCTGCCAAAGTTCTCTCTCAAAAATTTCTCTAACTTTCTCCTTCAAATTTTTTTGTCTTCAGAACAATTCCCCCCCTTTAGCAAGCTGTGCGTTGCTCCCTTTATGGCATTGGGTGGACCATTCCTTCAATTATCAATTTCATAACTGAACTCCAACCAACCATAACACATTAATTTACACAAAACTAATTTGTTTTATCATTCCTGTAACATTTGCGTTTTCCTCAATAGTTTTATAATTATTTCCCATCGGTTGTTTTACATATGGTTATGTGAATAATAGAAATATAATTCTGATGGTTATATTTTTTAAAACTGGCGAATGACTCCTTCCTGCTTCATGCAACATATTCGATATTCCAAAAGGCCTGTTCTGTATGAGCTTCTAAACCATCTTCCATGTTAATTGAAATGCTGTTGTCTGTTTTTGAAATTTCTCTCTCTTGCTCGCAGGAAAGTGTAGCCTTGTTGTCAGTGGTCGTGGGGCTCTTATTGTTTATTTATTCAATCTTCTGTTTTATTTCTTACTGCTAATCGACTCCAACATATTCTAAGATATGAGATCAATTTTTATATTTGTTGATGTTTCTTGACGTGTAAACTTCCACAATTTAAGGGTTGGAGAACTCATCAAGTCCGATTTTTTCATGGAATAAAATTAGGTTATCCTCTTTGCTTCAGATCATCAAGATTCCTTTTACTAGATGGACTTGAAGTTCAGAGACGGGTTAGCATTACTATGATCTTTGATATTCCCTTGCCTTTTGATTTGGACTTTGGATCAATCAAATAACCATTTAATTTTGTACAGAGATCTCTTAATTTGCAAAGAGTATCTATAGCTCCAACACCAACACCCGAATCTGTAGAAAAATATGCATCTTTAAAATGCCTTGCATAGGCACTAACATTTGGATTAACATTTTTAATTGTTAATGTCCCCACATATGGAATTGAACCACCCTTTCCTGAAATTGGATCTTTGGATCCTTCTATTCTAATTTCTTCACTTGTTGACCCACCGAGTAGTCTCTTGTTACGTCATGGAGTCGATARCATTGTAGCACTTTCCTTTACAACTGAACATGAATATGAGGATATAAACATATCTATTGCATGGACAACACCTTCCTTCATAAACATCTTGGAAATTGTGTCAGGAAGCTTTTGCATTAGAACTTCTTCCATTTGCCGTGCTGGAACCAAAACTTCAACATATTTCCCAGTTAAAACTCCCGCCAAAAAACATTTGGTACGCTTGTTTCCCATAGTAAAGACTTTAACATGTCATCTATACTAAAGTACAACAACTTGCTAATACCTTCCACGTTTTCTCTATTGTGTCTGGAGATCTTCTTTCGAGTTGCACCAATACTACGAGTTGTGGGAATCAAGATTGTCTTTTGAGGCTGGGAGTGTAAACTAGAAGCTTGAGCGTTTGCTTCTAAATCCCCTAATGAATGACCAATGTTCAACTCTATAGAATCTCCAACACCACCTTCAACAATATTCACATTATCGTTCCATGTCTATGTAGTTGTTTTTGTTTTGATAGTGATTTCTATAACCACTTGTTTTGGCTGGACAGATAATTTAGCAAAGCTGGAAAAATTGTCGTCTTGGCAGAACTCTTCTAATTTGGTAGTAGTACAAATTTAAGCAAGGACGATTTGCAACAATGCTTTCATCTGTTATTAATAAAAAACTACACAAATTCACTGCCCTCATCTTAGGGCATCTTCGAGCCAAACCTGTCACACCCACATTAGTCACCAAACCAAAATTCAAAAATTGCAAGTCACAACAATTTTTTGCTAGAGCCAGCAAAGCTCAACCATAGAGATTTAGATGTCTTAGTCTACTGCACTTCCATGTCAACTGGGTACTGTTTGAAAGGTCTAGAGCTGATCAGGGGATCAAATTTTGCTCAAAAATTCAAAGTGCTCGGAATCGCTTCAAATCAAACGAGATCGTAGGCCTCATTGTTACGAACCCAACACAACTCGTTTGGATTCAAACGGACATCGGGAGCGAGAGATATCGCGTTCTATTCAAATTTACAAACAGGCAAAAAAAAAAGGGTTGCTGACTGTACAGTCCGTACAGACGTTGACGTGGTAGGCCGTACGACATGTGGTAAGCCATATGACACATGGTAGACAGGCATTCAGATAGTTGGCAAGTGACTTGGCATGTTTGGCAGCGAATGGAATGACGACACGTGGCCCAGTCAATGGCCACCACGTGTCATCCATTTATTGGTTTAAAACTTATGTC
>SNQJ01S0091567.1:18081-32785 GCA_010110895.2 Picea sitchensis | reverse complement strand
GTTAAGGAAATCTCTCTCATTATCATGGATTCCTTGCTAGCCAGGTTCACAATTTGATTCCACAACACCTTCCTTAATGTTTTATAGCCTTATTTAACATTGTTACATCTTTCTTTGTTGTCTTTGGCTATCCTCAAATTCCACTGGATTCTAAGAATCATATGTGCTCTTATTCTAACAAATTTTGCATTGTTGCTCCTTTTTTCTGATCACTTTCTAGCCAAGTCCAACTTGGCCACTTCACATTTTCATCCCAAATATCATATCGATGTTTCATATTCATCATATGCTTAATTTTCTAGTTAACCTTGTCTGTTCGCACAGGGGCAGACCCAGGGTTCAACACTACAACAATGCACCAACAAAACCCTAACTACCGACCCTTCTGACAACACCTGTGAAGCAAATGAAGTCTCACCTAAGGTAGAGGCAGGGGTGGTTGTAGGAATCAGATGTATGCAACCTTAGCTTGGACACATATATGTGATTGTAACACCTTAACATAGCACTTAGTTATTACAGTTCGTTAATATTCATCCTTAGCTCACAGCACAGCTAAACCCTCACAACAGATCAATGCAACATTCACACATATCTAATAGATTCAAGCACTAAGCATACCAATAGAGATAAGAACTAGCATTCATTCACATTACTCATCACTAAGCTATCATATTAGATTCATTTATCATCTAACATCGCACTAAGCATTGAATCACATGAAAAAAAGAACATCCAAAAAGCACAAAGCATTCACAACACCGGATATACGTGGTTCACCCCCACCCTGGGGATACGTCCACCAACTCGTCATCCTCTTTATTATATTCGATCAATCCTCTTAAATGAACAAATCCTCAAAATCAACTCCGCAGAGGATGTGATGTAGGAGCATTGTATAAATCCCAAGTGTGTGCCTAAAACTGAGGAGACAAGTGGATGAACATATGTAATTAAATACATTTTTGTGAAAACATTGTGAATTTTCAAAATCTAAAAAATTAATGTAATGGATGGGAGGAAACTGCAGTTGCATTTATGCCCCGAAGATCCAAATTGATTTTGGAGCGTATGTTCCTATCTGTCGGATGTAATAGCCATTTATGTGTGTTTAATGAAAGTAGGTAGATTTAATTTAATAGATTAGACAATTTAGGAGCATAGGAGGGAAAACGGATGATAGACACCCTCAACCCTTCTATCATTGTAACATAATTCAGACTCCGTAAGTTCTATATCTGAAGAGGAGAACATATAATTTTATGCATTCTAGCTATTGTTATTTACCATGTACATGATCACTGGAATTAATAGAAGAAATATTTGATTCCAATCTACGTGTTTGTTATGGTTGCTGGAACCACCTATTGAATGGTATGTTGTAGGTTAGTTTATATTCTCTATGTGCATTTTATTTCCATGAAATCTGTGTGTGTATGCTCTATAATTCTATGTTGAATGTTTGAATTTTGGATAAGGGGAGAATGTGTTTCGGTTGTTTCTCTTTCTGAGAACTCCTGCAAAGAGTGCAGAGGAGGGTCCGCAAGGAGTGCATCGACCAGGCTATGAGTTTCATCTCAGAACCCTCAGAGGAGATTCAAATCGTGTTTTTACAGGCCAAATTGAAAGGTTAGCTCAGAGCCATGCAAGGTGTGCGTAGGCTGAGTGAGGTCTGGGAGTTTACCAACTCAAGAGGGAGATTGAGAGACTATTGTTGCTAGAGGTGCACAGAGTCAAAGACCCAAATAACTAGAGGTTATTTGAAAATCACCACAAGGAGTGCGTGCGGGGACCCTTTTGGAAGCCTTTAGTTCACAAGTGAAATATCAGAATGGATAGAACCTATGAAGTGTTCAAAGGGAGGTGGAGGTCGAAATCGTCTCACAGAATTCAAGTTTAGGAGGGAGGACGCCAGGTCATTTGACAAGAAGTCCTCATGGAGTTGAAAATGGATGGTGGAATCGCTTCAAGGAGAAGTGTCGAAGTTCTGTGGACCATTGGATATGATAGACCAACAGAGGGATTAAGACTGAGTGTCTTGCAACACCCATAAGTTCAGGAGGAGTGGTGACCGTTAGATCTAGATCAATGAAGACCATTGATCACGTATGTGATTTCGCGTATCGGAATTCGGGGAATGGAGTGACCAGTGGTTTGGGTCGAGTGTTGTGGATTTACGATTGGAAAAATCCTAATAAAATGAGGGTCGTTGGATCGAGGGAGGCACAAATCCATCGATCTCGTTGAAGGCACAATTTCAGAGTCGAGGATTTGTAGAGGGAGAGGAACGGTTGTTCAATGTTCTCTCAATTTGCAAAATATGAAGATGCATGCGAACAGGTGGCAAGGACCCACCCTATAAGCAGAGTAAACATAGGTGACAGGTGATGTGCGCCCGTCGCTTGAGGTGGAGTCAACCTTCGTTGACATATCGCTTTTTGAGGATTCACAAGGGAAAAGCATGAGAAGTTGGCGCTCCAACTCACGAAGTTGCGAGTTGCAAAAGGTGCTTGCATAAGGCTTGGTTGTGGTCATATTGGAAAAGGGGCTAAAGAGGGGGATTACACCTTAATCCCATTCACAATTTCACATTTTAGCTATTGCCAAGAGCTGTGGCATTGCATTCTAAGTGCCCAACTCGCGAGACCCAAAATCCTTTATGGGATTAAACAAAGAGTTCAATTAACCCTTATCAAGGTTTAGAGAAGATCCTATGTGGATCTCGGCCTAAGGTAGGAGGTCTGCACTAGTTGTGGTATCAAAGCCCAAAACAAATTCTTTGCTTTCTACAATAGAGATAAAAGAAGATTTTTACAGCCATGTCGTCGAGAAGAAGAGAAAGGCCCATACCTGATCCAACAGTGGAAAGAGAAATGTGTGCATTACGTGCCAGACTTGATGCTATGGAGACAACACAAAGGAAAATAGTTGACGCTGGGGATATCAGTGAAGCTGAAAGTGAAAATGAAGCTGAAAACAAAGGAGAAGAAGTTGCAGTCAAAGATGATGCAGAAGAATGCCTATTCAGGGTTGTTGCAAGGATAGGTTCTAGGGAAAAAATGGACATTCCAATGTACGAAGGAAACCTATACGTTGAAGAGCTTCTAGACTAGATTAGAGCTCTAGACAAACACTTCGACTATGAGGATGTCAAGGAAGATAAGAAAGTCAAACATGTCGTTTCTAGACTTAAAGGGCATGCAACATTGTGGTGGGATGAACTGTAGGCTGACAGACGTTGCAAGGGAAGGCAAAAAATCAAGAGCTAGGATAAAATGGTTGCAAAAATGAAAGCCAAGTTTATACCCAGGGATTATCAAATAACTATGTTTCAGAGGATGCAGAAATTGAGACAGAAGCTGATGTTAGTGAAAGAATACACTGAAGAGTTCTATAGGATAAACATCAGCGGAGGTCATCGGGAAATAGATGATGATAAAGTTTCCAGGTATATGAATGGTCTACGATATGACATTCAGGACAAGATGAGCATGATAACCATCCGATCCATAAAAGATGCTTATCAAATGGCTCTAAAAGTTGAATACAAGGTGAGTCGAAAGCAAGGTCAAAGAGGCTGAGGCAGAAGTCAAAGAAGAGGCAAGACAATTGCCTAGGATAGGACTCAGAAGCCTAAAGAAGATGGGAAGAAACCTCAACCTCAACCTGAGAGAGGAGGAAGCTCACAGGGGAGGCAGTATGATGATAGAAATACTTTTCCTTGAGCCAGAGGAAGAGGAAGAGGTAGAGGAGGCGAAGTGAAATGTTTTGTTTGTGGAAAAATCGGACATAAATCCTATGATTGTCTAGATAGGAAGAAATATGGTGGTGAAACTCACATTGTCGAAGCTCAAGGATGAAATGTTGAGGTAGAAGACGTTGAGGGCAGAAGATCTTTGATGATGCAGAAAATTCTCTTGAAATCGGAGAAGGAGCCAGAGAACCTAGCCCAAAGAAACAGTCAATTTCAGACTGCTTCAAAAACTAAAGACAGGGTATGCAAGGTCATAGTGGATAATGGTAGCACATATAATCTTGTATCTACGGAAATGGTGGAAACGCTGGAGCTGGAGACTGTTGTGCATCTAAGCCCATACAAAGTTTTGTGGCTACAAAAAGGACATCAGGTAAATGTCACTAAACAATGTTTAGTTGAATTTAAAATAGGAGGATATAAAGATAAGATATTATGTGATTTCATTCCCATGGATGTTTGTCATCTATTGTTGGGTAGACCGTGGCAATATGACAAAAATGTGGTGCATGATGGGAGAAAGAACACGTACACTCTGGAGAAAAATGGTAGGACACACATGTTGCTTCCAATTAAATATAAAGAGGTGAAAACAAAGATGAGAAACATTGTACTTCTCATGAGTGGGAAGGAACTTCTTAAGGAAGTCAAGAAGAAGGAAGAAACACAATTAATTTTGGTTAGGAAGCCCATAATTGTTTTGAACGACACTAGGATAGATGATTTACCGGAAGAAATCCAGGAGTTACTGGAAGAATTTTCTGATATAGTAGTGGACGAACTACCTTGTTGTTTCCACCTATCAGGAGTATAAGCCATCATATCGATCTTATACCTGGAGCCAGTTTTCCGAACAAAGAAGCTTATAGGTTGACACCGCAGAAGAATGAAGAAGTTAAGAGACAGGTCTAGGACATAATGGACAAAAGATTGATTATGGAGATCTTGAGTCCATGCACTGTTCCAATAGTGCTCAACCCAAGGAAGGCCGATGGCTGGAGAATGTGTACAGAATCAAGGGAAATCAAAAAAATTACCATCAAGTATTGGATCCCATTTCCAAGGATGGATGACTTAATGGATTGCTTGAGTGGAGCAAATCTTTTTTCAAAGATTGATTTGAAAAGAGGATATCATCATATTAGAATGAGAGAAGGTGATTAATGGAAGACAACATTCAAGACAAATGAAGGGTTGTATGAATGGCTTGTCATGCCATTTGGCTTGATGAATGTGCCCAGTACTTTCATGATGTTGATGAATGAAGTCCTAAGATATTTCATTGGGAAATCCATCATTGTATATCTTGATGATATATTAATTTTCAGCAAAACTAAAGCAAAGCATTTGAATCATTTAGTTGCAATGATGAGAAGGTTACAACAAGAGAAATTGCTGATCAACATGAAGAAATCGTCATTTATGAGGACAAAACTCATTTATTTGGGTTTTGTTATCTTTGCCAATGAATTGAAAATAGATCCAAAAAAGATAAAAGTGATTAAGGATTGGCCATCGCCGAAGAGCATGTTTGAAGTTTGAAGCTTCCATGATTTGGCTAGCTTCTACAGGAATTCATCCAAAAATTCAGTGGAATTAGCGCACCAATGATGAATATGGTGAAGAAAAGACATAAATCTTTTCACTGAATGGAGGAAGCAGACAAGAGCTTCAACCTGTTGAAGGAGAGGATCATTGAGCAACCAATTCTGGTTTTGCCAAATTTCAGCAAGACATTCCAGGTTAGATGTGACGCGAGTGGATTTTCCATTGGAGCGGTCTTAAGCCAAGACAGCAGGTCAGTCGTGTATTTTAGTAAAGACTGAATGAAGCAAAGATTAAGTGCTCCACGTATGACAAATAATTCTACGTAGTCATACAAGCGCTAAAGAAATGGAGGCACTATTTGGTTCCAAAAGAGTTCGTTTTGTACAACAATAATCACGCTTTGCAATTCATGACTCGACAGGAGAAGTTGAACCAAAAACATGCTAAATGGGTTGAATACATGCAGAATTTTACTTTTGTGATTAAGCATATTTCTGGAACTTCTAACAAAGTTGTTGACTCTTTGAGAAGGAAATGTCTGCTTATGCAGGAATTTAGAGTTAAGACTTTAGGTTTTGATAACCTCAAGGAAATGTACAGGGATGATCCAGATTTCAAAGAGGCATATGAGGTGTCTTAGAATCCAATTCTTAGGGACAGAAGCCAATGGATAGAATACATGAACCAAGATGGACTATTGTTCAGGGGAAATCAATTATGTATTCTGAAATGCTCCATGAGGGAGAATTTGCTGAAGGAAAAGCACAGAGGAGGATTGGTCGGACACTTCGGTCATGAAAAAATGTTCTCAAAGTTGAATGGATCATATTAATGGCCATGGATGAGGACAGATGTGAATAAATTTGTGGATAGGTGCAGAATTTGTCAGCACACGAAGGGAAAAAGGCATAACGTAGGGTTATATCAGTCATTACCCATACCCGAAAGGTCGTGGGATGCAGTAAGCATGGATTTCATATTAGGACTTCCAAGGACACAGAGGGGATATGACTCAATCTTTGTAGTGGTAGACAGATTTTCAAAGATGGCACATTTCATACCATGCCAAAAAACTAGTGATGCAACTCATATTGTGAACCTGTTTTTCAAGGAAGTCATCAGACTTCACGTCTTTCCAAGGAGCATCGTTTCTATTCGAGATACCAAGTTCGTAGGAAATTTTTGGAGGAACTCATGGAAGAAGACGGGGACAAACTTGTATTTTTTCTCAACGTATCATCCTCAAATAGATGGACAGACAGAGGTCGTGAACAAGATCTTGGGAGATTTGTTAAGGAGCTTAGTGACTGAACACCATATTCAATGGGATCATATTCTACCATAGGAAGAATTCGATTACAACGATTCACTCAATAGAATCATAGGGCAAAGTCCATTCCAAATTGTATATGGCATGCAACCAAGGGGAGTCTCTAAATTGAAAGATTCAGAACAACATGAATTTAGGAGTGCTAGTGCAGAGGACTTTGCAGAAGGAATGAAGGAGCTTCATAGCAGAATCAAGGAGCGATTGCAGAATTCAAGTCAAGAGTACAAGCGTAGAGTAGATAAACACAGGCAACAACTTCAATTTAAAGTTGGTGATTTGATTCTTGTGCATTTGAGGAAGGAAAGGTTCCCAAGGGGAACATACAACAAGTTGAAGATGAAAAAAATTGGACTGTGCAAGGTCATAAAATTTTTTGGGGCAAATGCGTATGAGATTGAATTACCCGATGGGGTCGGAATTTCACCGATATTCAATGTCGCAGATTTGTACCCTTACAGAGCTAAAGAAGTAGGATTAGAAGATGAACAATAAAATATTCAACGGACAAAACAAATGCATGTAGCTTAAAAGCCACAGATGGAAAGCATAATTGACAAGAAGATTAGTAGAAAGACCAGGAGAAAAGAGTATTTTGAATACTTGGTCAAGTGGAAAGGAAATCCAATTGAAGATGCCAGTTGGGAGAATGAAACATAAATTCAAGGACATGGACAGACCGTGCAAGAGCTCATGAATAGGACTTCATGAAAACTTTCAAGCGAGGGAGTATGATGCAGGAGAATCATATAAAGCCCAAGTGCGTGCCTAAAACCGAGGAGACAAATCGACATGCAGATGCAATTAAATACGTTTTTCTGAAAACGTTGTGAATTTTCAAAATCTGAAACATTAATGTATGGGAGGAAAGTGCAATTGCATTTATGCCTCGAAGATCCAAACTAATTTTGGAGCGTATGTTCCTATCTGCCGGATGTAATAGGCATTTATGTGTGTTTAATGCAAATAGGTGGATTTAATATAATATATTAGACAATTTAGGAGCATAGGAGGGAAAACGGATGATAGACACCCTCAACCCTTCTATCATTGTAACATAATTCAGATTTCATAAGATGTAGAGCTGCAGAGGAGAACAAAGAATTTTATGCATTCTAGTTGTTGTTATTTACCATGTATAGGAGCAATGGAATTAATAGAAGAAATATTTGATTCCAATATATGTGTTTGTTATGGTTTCTAGAACCACCTGTTGAATGGTATGTTACAGGCTAGTTTATATTCTCTGTGTAAATTTTATTTCCATGAAATCTATGTGTGTATGCTCTAGAATTCTATGTTGAATGTTTGAATTCTGGATAAGGGGAGAATGAGTTTCATTTTTTTCTATTTATGAGAACTCCTAAAAAGAGTGTAGAGGAGGGTCTGCAAGGAGTGTGTCGACCAAGCTATGAGTTTCATCTCAGAACCCTCAAAGGATATTCAAATCGTGTTTTTACAGGCCAAAGTGCAAGGTTAGCTCAAATCCGTGCAAGGTGTGCACAGGCTAAGCGAGGTCTAGGAGTTTACCAACTCAAGAGGGAGATTGAGAGACTGTTGTTGCTAGATATGCAGAGAGTCGAAGACCCAAATAACTAGAGGTTATTTGAAAATCATCGCAAGGAGTGTGTGTGGGGACCCTTTTGGAAGCCTTTAGTTTGCAAGTGAAAGATCAAAAGGGATAGAACCTCTGAAGTGTTGAAATGGAGGCGAAGGTCGAAATTGTCTCACAGAAGTCAAGTTCAAAAGGGAGGATGCCATGTCATTTGACAAGAAGTCCTTGTGGAGTTGAAAATGGACGGTGGAATCACTTCAAGGAGAAGTGTCGAAGTTTCGTGGACTATTGGATCTGATAAACCAACAGAGGGATTAAGACTGAGTGTCTTTCACCACAGATTGAGTGTTTGTGGTGACCGTTAGATATGGATCAACGAAGACTATTGATCGTGTATGTGAATTCGTGTATTACAATTCGGGGAATGGAGTGACCAGTGGTTTGGGTCAAGTGTTATGGATTTCTGATTGGTGAAATCCTGATACAATGAGGGTCATTGGATCGAGTGAGGCACAAAGCCATCGATCTCGTCGAAGGCACGATTTCGGAGTCGGGGATTTGTAGAGGGAAAGGAACGATTGTTCAATGTTCTCTCAAGTTGTGAAAGTCGAATACTTGTGAGAGCAGGTGGCAAGGACCCACCCTGTCAACAGAGTAAACATAGGTGATAGGTGATGTGCGCCAATCACTTGGGCTGGAGTCAACCTTCATTGACATATTACGTTTTGGGGATTCGCAAGGGAAAAGCATGAGAAGTTGGTGCTCCAACTCACTTAGTTGTGAGTTGTGAAAGGTTCTTGTGTAAGGCTTGGCTATGGTCTTGGAAAAGGGGCTGAAGAGGGGGCTTACACCTTAATCCCATTTGCAATTTCATGTTTCGGCTACTACCAAGAGATGTGGCATTTAACTCGAAGTACCCAACTTGCAAGACCCAAAATCCTTTGCGGGGTTAAACAAGGAGTTCAGTTAACCCTTGTCGAGGTTTAGAGAAGATCTTGCACGGATCTCAGCCTGAGGGCAGGAGGTCTGCACCAAGATAGGATTTCTGCACAACTCGCTAGATCCTCCTTCCTTGAGTTATAGAACAAAGCCTTCAACAGTCTCTTACAATCACTTGCACTTAGATCTGCAAGCCTCACACAGTATGCACAAAGCAATTTTCTCTTAGCACTTATCACTTAGCACACTTGCAACTGATTAGTCACTACTAGTCACTATTCACTACCTCTTACATCACCTAGACTTTTATTTATACATTACAAAATAGGCCTAAGCATCGGTAAACCCATGGGCCGACATCCCCATACCCATTACATAAGCCCAAACCCCAAAAAGGCCCTAGAAAGGGGTCGAGATCCTGGGATCTCCACTTCGTCTTGCGCTCTGCCTTTGATAGCCTGTCGAAGTCCCAAAAATAGGTCAAACATGACCAAGGATCCTCAAAACTTGGTCAAGGGCCAACAGGCCCCCAACACTCACCTGTGACTTGTCCCGAGTCACTCTCATCTAGGTAACTCTGCCTCAAAATCCTCGAGCTTGGCTTGAGATTCTTTGACTTGTTGTTGTCCCATGGCCTCATGCTCAATGGAATCTTGGATAACAACTTCGTTGACAGGTCCCTCTAAGCATTGTTCAGTTGCAGTGACGACTTACTCTAGTTCTTCTCCTCAACCTTTGATCTCTGAGAATAGTTGGCAAGTGTCATCCTGTATAGGTTGGAGCCTCTGAGTCACTTCCATGAATCTGCTCTGAATGGTGTGGGCCTGCTGTTGAGCAGTGCGTTGCACTTTGGATCACTTCATCCTTTCAACAGCTGATAGGGGCTTCAACTATGCCTGTATTGTTTCTACTTGCTGCTTCACCTCTTGGAGTTGTGACTCCAGTGCCTTTAGTTCTGGATTCTCAGTGAGTCACTCATAAGTCTGGGCACTACGATCACTTAGTTTTTTACATTCCATGGAAAGGGCCTTTATTCTCTCAATTGTGCTTTGAGCAGTTGCATCTCTTTGATCCCTCATATCCTGTGGGGTGTCAGGCACTGTGCGGAGCTCTAAGTCTTCTATTATTTGTTGTAGCTATTGGATAGCTTCTGCGATCTTCTCTACTTGATGCTCGACTCAGTCTTCTGCCTTTGGATCTAAGACTGTCACAGAGTGAAGTGCTATGTTGAATGCTTCTTTCACTTCGAGTTGTTCTGCAAGAAACTGTTCTTTTTCTTGTTGAATCTGTGCTTTCTCCTCTTCAAACTTTGTCTGGAGAGAAACCTTCTCCTGCTCCACAAATTAGCATTGTTCTACGACTACTTCTTCCACTTGCGTCAAGTCCTAGGTGTATTTTTCTATCTCTTCCTGTGCGCAATGAAGGCAAGCTTCAGTCGCATCAGCTAGTCAGTGGAGTTGGACTGGCTCATCTTCCAACTCTGGTTCTTCCGATGGTAGGGGTGTAGTGGACACTGCGTGACTAGACTGAAGGGCCTATTGTACCCCTTTGAGCTCAACCTCAATTTTTTCCTACTTCTCCTCCTACTTGGCTTCATGTTTATGCAATATTTCCTGCGAGGCATCGTTTACAGCTGCAATGATGAAGTCAAAGTCATCGACAGTGAGGACAACCTACATCTTGGTCAAGGAGGCTCTGGATTTATTTTGGGAAGAGGGTTTCGGGGGAGAAACCTTCCTCTTCTTCAAGGGATCAACCTCATCTCTATGCAATGTTACTTTGCCTTGATTTTTCTCATCTTCTTTGCCATTTATCTCTTCTACTTAGACATCACCCCCTCAGCCAGGTGATACTGAAGAATTTTTTTCTGATGCACTGCTTAAGTATTGGACTTTTGTGGTCTTCTTCCTTCTGCTAGTTTCGAGTGTGTCATGTTCTTTGTGAGTGGCCTCCAAGATGTCAAGTTCGGGGTTAGACATATATGCAGGATTAGCAAGGATAAGGAGGTATTCTAACCAATCCTTAGTTATCTCCTCGAGGTCCTCTTCTGTGAGCTTGTAGTATGACGAAAGGTCCTCCTTATGGTCGTCTAATCACGTAGTGATATAGATTAACTTCTGATCTACCCGAAACTTCATGAGGGGTCAGAACCGTTGTAGGGTGTTTAACATCATGTGAGGTTCAACTTCGATAGCCCTCTTCAGTTGGAGATAATATGTGTGAAATACTGCGTTCGACTGCCACCATTTTCCCTTATCGCTCGAGTACCAGAGTGTGGTGAACTTCACAGCAAGCGGCTCAAACAGCTCAATGTACAGGAAGGTCACACCTTCCAGCATATCCCAATAAATAAACATGATGAGGATCAGGAGCCAGCTAAAGTGGAACTCGTAGCCCTGATCCTATGCTTCACAATAGTCTAATTCCAGTTGATTAACTATGTACTTCTCCTAGTTCATCCGTAGGCCTTCCACGCATTTCCCTGTGAGGTCAACGACACACCCTGTGACCTACATGGGTTTGTTCTTCCTTACTAGATTTCCTACAATTAATTGGCATGCTAAACACATTGTGCCATTTTGGATGGAAGCTACCTTGTAGCCTCATGTCCCCTTCTCAACATCGCCATAGGTATCCTTGATCTTCTGTGCTAATGTGCGATCTGTGGATTTCCTTGGATAGAAGTCCTGTGGGTCGGGTCCTTTCATACTTAATCTGGTGATCCTATGGATCAACGTCGGATCAACTTTGATATGTTGATCTAGCCATAAGTAGTCACCATGGTAACATGAGAGTAGGAGATTAATATAGGCGTTAACCTCCTGGTTCCTTCCAAAGTGTGGGATTTTCATTACATTCAACAGGGTCGACTACGCGAGGTTCATCATCCACGACTGGGGGATTATTTTGAAGTTCTTCCCCTTCATCCTGGTCAAATATTTATATGGCGTGAGTATACTATGGTTCTTGCAGTCTCCTAGGTTGAAGTCGCTGAACTTCAACATTGAGATCTTGTCCTGTTGTTCTCTAACTATGCGTATCCCCTTCGGGAGGTATGTAGTAACCATGGTGTAATAAAAATATCTCGGCAGAACTATCACGACTCACCGCACCGGCCATAGGCGAGATGTAGTTGGGTAAGATGGTTGGGATTATCTTCGCATTTGCTAGGTCATCTCTGTGCTTGGTTCTCTTTTCTTTGACGACTCGGGATGGTCTGGATCCATGAGTGGTCGACAAAGAATCTTGCACTCCTCTCGTCGATGATGTTTGTACACCCAAAAACATTACCCTTTCAGAAATTACTCTTTCAGTCATGAGGTCAATGAGTACCTCCTTCACAGACTCTTCGACTGAGCTAAGTTCTTCGGACATACACGCTCGTGGTTGAATATCTTGGGTTTGAAGAGTAACTAATCATTGCAATCGGATGGGTGGTGATAGCTCAATGATCACTATGCGAAATCAACTGATCTGCGGGCTCAGATAATCACATTTGGAAAAAGTGTTTTTGGTGCAAGTCTCGACGGAATAAGTAGATAACTAGGCAACGAATCTCTTTAGCGTGCGAGAAGCCTTCATTAATTCAATTTTGTCTGTTACAATGCGGTATCAATGGTATGATGGTGAGATTTTTTGAACATAAATGTCATTCTACCCATTCAAGGCATCAGTCTAATAGTTATACTATTTCCAGTGGCTATATTGCTTCACCATGGAAAAGTTCCATGTGGTGTTGTTTTGCTATCCCGACGAAGTTCCAGTTTTGCAAATTTTCCTTCTGCGAAGTTCCCTCTGGAACCTTCTATAACTTTTCAATCTTTGATCTCTTCTTACTTATTTTTCTAGCCTTCTTTCCAGTGAGCTTTGTCTTGGTATTCCTCTTTCCATTCTATTCTTATCTCCTCTTGGCATAGTAACTTCGCCTAGTTGAGATTCTTTCCTAAGATTCAAGTGCAATACTTCTTCTATATCCAGGGTAGGTGCTTCAGTGTTCTGTGAGTCTTCTTGTGTTCTTTCAACTTTGAAATCCAAGTTCCAGGTTCTAAATAGCTTTGATCTATTCTCCTATTCTTTAATCAAGTGTGTGATCCTCCTAGTCATGAAATCTTTCAACTCTTGCTTCTTCTTCTCTAAGACTTCTTCTTCTTTCCTTCTGGCCTAACCCTTTCAATCCAAGGTTTTCCTAGTTTTTGGCATCAGAAGTCACTCCTGGATTGCAGTAGGAGCAGAGCCCGACACCCATCAGTTTTATGTCATGAATAATTTAATGGGGGGGTGGTCGAATGGATAGAGACCTAGAAAAGTATGGCTTTAATGCAAGAAACCAGGTCTGGTATGTAGAAAACAAGGGAGGTATTGATCCAAATTCTTTCAATAAGTTGAGTATAAGGTGGATAGATGGAAGACTTGGTGAGAAGAGAGAGAAAGACTACCTCGGGAATCAGGCCTTTGACAGCTTGAGGAGCAAAAAACTCAGAAAACAAGATCCTCTTGGTCCAGAGTTTCAAGGAATTGAGAGGTGACTCGACTGGATCCTTCAATTCTGAGCTATTTCAGCATAGAGTAAACACAAGAATTGATTAGAAGCATTGCAACTATTACAGTGATCAAACCTACATTATCCTATAACAGTGCAACTCGACTGGATCCTCCAATTCTGAGTTCTTCTAACACAGTGTAAACAGAGATATGGAAAGAGGCTGACATCCATAAAGTAAGAAATCTCAAATGCCAATACATAACCAGAGAAACCAACGCTTCATCAAAACATTACAATTGGGAGCCTAGCTCAACCATCCTCCCTTACAAAATGGAAAAAATGACTAAATATAGCCAAAACAAAACAACAGCAATGAAAACGAGAAACTGCATTAAAAACATTGCGTCTGCATGTCTTCTGGCAGTCTGCACATGCAAACTCTGGACGATCGTGCACTTATGACAAATGCAATCGAACTCCTGACTATCCTACAGTGGTTTGACAGACGCAAGCTCTATCAGGACAGACTGTCAGTCTGTCTCTATGCTTGTCCTTTCCTATCCTTCTATTTATGGAAGAAGACGACGTTAAACCACCTTCAACTGCCATAATAACTGGTTCCTTGGGATTGGGAATGGCCTTGGTCAACTCTGTACTCAGGCAACATGGCGATCTTTCTTTGGATGCTTCTTCATTGGACTGCTATGAGGGGACCCCTATGGCGGACGTGGATGAGGGTCTGACGGGGGTGATGGCACCAAAACTGTGAGGGTAAGATGAGAGGTGATGAGGTGTGGGAGATGTGACAGGGGAAGACACATGGCGGAAGGTGGTAAGCAGAAGGAGTAGGAGATGGGATATAATGGTAATGGGGGGCACATTATTTATGGGAGGCTGACGTGGAAGGGAGCGGGACACATGGTAGGTGATGAGTGGATGATGATATGAGGAGGGACCATGTGGATGGAGAGAGGGGAGCCGTGGGACCGATTGTTGAGGACGAGGAGGAACAAAATGAAATGAGCCCTATCATGCGGTTAAGTGGAGAACAAGTTGAAGGGGAGAAGACGACATAGAAGGCAACATGACAGGAGGGGG
>SNQJ01S0091567.1:7541-18031 GCA_010110895.2 Picea sitchensis | reverse complement strand
CTCATGAGTGGGAAGGAACTTCTTAAGGAAGTCAAGAAGAAGGAAGAAACACAATTAATTTTGGTTAGGAAGCCCATAATTGTTTTGAACGACACTAGGATAGATGATTTACCGGAAGAAATCCAGGAGTTACTGGAAGAATTTTCTGATATAGTAGTGGACGAACTACCTTGTTCGTTTCCACCTATCAGGAGTATAAGCCATCATATCGATCTTATACCTGGAGCGAGTTTGCTGAACAAAGAAGCTTATAGGTTGACACCGCAGGAGAATGAAGAAGTTAAGAGACAGGTCTAGGACATAATGGACAAAAGATTGATTATGGAGATCTTGAGTCCATGCACTGTTCCAATAGTGCTCAACCCAAGGAAGGCCGATGGCTGGAGAATGTGTACAGAATCAAGGGCAATCAAAACAATTACCATAAAGTATAGGATCCCATTTCCAAGGATGGATGACTTAATGGATTGCTTGAGTGGAGCAAATCTTTTTTCAAAGATTGATTTGAAAAGCGGATATCATCATATTAGAATGAGAGAAGGTGATGAATGGAAGACAGCATTCAAGACAAATGAAGGGTTGTATGAATGGCTTGTCATGCCATTTGGCTTGATGAATGTGCCCAGTACTTTCATGAGGTTTATGAACGAAGTCCTAAGAGATTTCATTGGGAAATCCGTCATTGTATATCTTGATGATATATTAATTTTCAGCAAAGCATTTGAAGCATTTAGTTGCAATGATGAGAAGGTTACAACAAGAGAAATTGCTGATCAACATGAAGAAATCGTCATTTATGAGGACAAAACTCATTTATTTGGGTTTTGTTATCTTTTCCAATGAATTGAAAATAGATCCAGAAAAGATAAAAGTGATTAAGGATTGGCCATCGCCGAAGAGCATGTTTGAAGTTTGAAGCTTCCATGGTTTGGCTAGCTTCTACAGGAATTAATCCAAAAATTCAGTGGAATTAGCGCACCAATGATGAATATGGTGAAGAAAAGACATAAATCTTTTCACTGGACGGAGGAAGCAGAGAAGAGCTTCAACCTGTTGAAGGAGAAGATCATTGAGCAACCAATTCTGGTTTTGCCAAATTTCAGCAAGACATTCCAGGTTAGATGTGATGCGAGTGGATTTTCCATTGGAGCGGTCTTAAGACAAGACAGCAGGTCGGTCGTGTATTTTAGTAAAAACTGAATGAAGAAAAGATTAAGTGTTCCACGTATGACAAAGAATTCTACGTAGTCATACAAGCGCTAAAGAAATGGAGGCACTATTTGGTTCCAAAAGAATTCATTTTGTACAGCAATAATCACGCTTTGCAATTCATGACTCGACAGGAGAAGTTGAACCAAAAACATGCTAAATGGGTTGAATACATGCAGAATTTTACTTTTGTGATTAAGCATATTTATAGAACTTCTAACAAAGTTGTTGACGCTTTGAGAAGGAAATGTTTTCTTATGCAGGAATTTAGATTTAAGACTTTGGGTTTTGATAACCTCAAAGAAATGTACAGGGATGATCCAGATTTCAAAGAGGCATATGAGGTGTCTTAGAATCCAATTCTTAGGGACAAAAGCCAATGGATAGAGTACATGAACCAGGATGGACTATTGTTCAAGGGAAATCAATTATGTATTCTGAAATGCTCCATGAGGGAGAATTTGTTGAAGGAAAAGCACAGAGGAGGATTGGTTCAACACTTCGGTCATGACAAAATGTTCTCAAAGTTGAATGGATCATATTAATGGCCATGGATGAGGACAGATGTGAATAAATTTGTGGATAGGTGCAGAATTTGTCAGCACATGAAAGGAAAAAGGCATAACACAGGGTTATATCAGCCATTACCCATACCCGAAAGGTCGTGGGATGCAGTAAGCATGGATTTCATATTAGGACTTCCAAGGACACAGAGGGGATATGATTCAATCTTTGTAGTGGTAGACAGATTTTCAAAGATGGCACATTTCATACCATGCCAAAAAACTAGTGATGCAACTCATATTGTGAACCTGTTTTTCAAGGAAGTTGTCAGACTTCACGTCTTGCCAAGGAGCATCGTTTCTATTTGAGATACCAAGTTCGTAGGAAATTTTTGGAGGAACTCATGGAAGAAGCCAGGGACAAACTTGTATTTTATCTCAACGTATCATCCTCAAATAGATGGACAGACAGAGGTCGTGAACAAGATCTTGGGAGATTTGTTAAGGAGCTTAGTGACTGAACACCATATTCAATGGGATCATATTCTACCATAGGCAGAATTCGATTACAACGATTCACTCAATAGAATCACAGGGCAGAGTCCATTCCAAATTGTATATGGAATTCAACCAAGGGGAGTCTCTAAATTGAAAGATTCAGAACAAGCTGAATTCAGGAGTGCTAGTGCAGAGGACTTTGTAGAAGGAATGAAGGAGCTTCATAGCATAATCAAGGAGCGATTGCAGAATTCAAGTCAAGAGTACAAGCATAGAGTAGATAAACAAAGGCGACAACTTCAATTTAAAGTTGGTGATTTGATTCTTGTGCATTTGAGGAAGGAAAGGTTCCCAAGGGGAACATACAACAAGTTGAAGATGAAAAAAATTGGATTGTGCAAGGTCATAAAATTTTTTGGGGAAAATGCGTATGAGATTGAATTACCCGATGGGGTCGGAATTTCACCGATATTCAATGTCACGGATTTGTACCCTTACAGAGCTAAAGAAGTAGGAGCAGAAGATGAACAATAAAATATTCAATGGATAAAACAAATGCATGTAGCTTAAAAGCCACAGATGGAAAGCATAATTGACAAGAAGATTAGTAGAAAGACCAGGAGAAAAGAGTATTTTGAATACTTGGTCAAGTGGAAAGGAAATCCAATTGAATATGCTAGTTGGGAGAATGAAACATAAATTCAAGGACATGGACAGACCGTGCAAGAGCTCATGAATAGGACTTCATGAAAACTTTCAAGCGAGGGAGTATGATGCAAGAGAATCATATAAAGCCCAAGTTCGTGCCTAAAACCGAGGAGACAAATCGACATGCAGATGCAATTAAATACGTTTTTTTGAAAACGTTGTGAATTTTCAAAATCTGAAACATTAATGTAATGGATGGGAGGAAAGTTCAATTGCATTTATGCCTCGAAGATCCAAACTGATTTTGGAGCGTATGTTCCTATCTGCCAGATGTAATAGGCATTTATGTGTGTTTAATGCAAATAGGTGGATTTAATTTAATATATTAGACAGTTTAGGAGCATAGGAGGGAAAACGGATGATAGACACCCTCAACCCTTCTATCATTGTAACATAATTCAGATTTCATAAGATGTAGAGTTGCAGATGAGAACAAAGAATTTTATGCATTCTAGTTGTTGTTATTTACCATGTATAGGAGCAATGGAATTAATAGAAGAAATCTTTGATTCCAATATACGTGTTTTTTATGGTTGCTAGAACCACCTGTTGAATGGTATGTTACAGGCTAGTTTATATTCTCTGTGTAAATTTTATTTCCATGAAATCTATGTGTGTATGCTCTAGAATTATATGTTGAATGTTTGAATTCTGGATAAGGGGAGAATGAGTTTCATTTGTTTCTATTTATGAGAACTCCTACAAAGAGTGCAGAGGAGGGTCCGCAAGGAGTCTGTCGACCAAGCTATGAGTTTCATCTCAGAACCCTCAAAGGATATTCAAATCATGTTTTTACAGGCCAAAGTGCAAGGTTAGCTCAAAGCCGTGCAAGGTGTGCATAGGCTGAGTGAGGTCTAGGAGTTTACCAACTCAAGAGGGAGATTGAGAGACTATTGTTTCTAGAGATGCACAGAGTCGAAGACCCAAATAACTAGAGGTTATTTGAAAATCGCCGCAAGGAGTGTGTGTGGGGACCCTTTTGGAAGCCTTTAGTTTGCAAGTGAAAGATCAAAAGGGATAGAACCTCTGAAGTGTTGAAATGGAGGCGGAGGTCGAAATCTTCTCACAGAAGTCAAGTTCAAAAGGGAGGACGCCATGTCATTTGACAAGAAGTCCTTGTGGAGTTGAAAACGGACAGTGGAATCGCTTCAAGGAGAAGTGTCGAAGTTTCGTGGACTGTTGGATCTGATAAACCAACAGAGGGATTAAGACTAAGTGTATTTCACCACAGATTGAGTGTCTGTGGTGACCGTTAGATATGGATCAACGAAGACTATTGATCGTGTATGTGAATTCGTGTATTAGAATTCGGGGAATGGAGTGACCAGTGGTTTGGGTCAAGTGTTATGGATTTTTGATTAGTGAAATCCTGATACAATGAGGGTCATTGGATCGAGGGAGGCACAAATCCATCAATCTCGTCGAAGGCACGATTTTAGAGTCGGGGATTTGTAGAGGGAAAGGAACGATTGTTCAATGTTCTCTCAAGTTGTGAAAGTCGAAGACTTGTGAGAATAGGTGGAAAGGACCCACCCTGTTAGCGGAGTAAACATAGGTGATAGGTGATGTGTGCCAATCACTTGGGCTGGAGTCAAACTTCATTGACATATTGCGTTTTGGGGATTCGCAAGGGAAAAGCATGAGAAGTTGGTGCTCCAACTCACTAAGTTGTGAGTTGTGAAAGGTTCTTGCGTAAGGCTTGGCTATGGTCTTGGAAAAGGGGCTGAAGAGGGGGCTTACACCTTAATCCCATTTGCAATTTCATGTTTCGGCTACTACCAAGAGCTGTGGAATTTCATTCGAAGTACCCAACTCGTGAGACCCAAAATCCTTTGCAGGGTTAAACAAGGAGTTCAGTTAACCCTTGTCGAGGTTTAGAGACGATCTTGCGTGGATCTCAGCCTGAGGGCAGGAGGTCTGCACCAAGATAGGAGTTCTGTACAACTCACTAGATCCTCCTTCCTTGAGTTATAGCACAAAGCCTTCAATGGTCTCTTACAATCACTTGCACTTAGATCTGCAAGCCTCACACAATATGCACAAAGCAATTTTCTCTTAGCACTTATCACTTAGCACACTTGCAACTGATTAGTCACTACTAGTCATTAGTCACTACTAGTCATTATTCACTACCTCTTACATCGCCTAGACTTTTATTTATACATTACAAATAGGCCTAAGCATGGGTAAACCCATGGGCCGACATCCCCATACCCATTACATAAGACCAAAACCCAAAAAGGCCCTAGAAAGGGGTCGAGATCCTGGGATCTCCGCTTCGTCTTGCTCTCCGCCTTTGATAGCTTGTCGAAGTCCCAAAAATAGGTCAAACATGACCAAGCATCCTCAAAACTTGGTCAAGGGCCAACAGGCCCCCAACACTCACATGTGACTTGTCCCGAGTCACTCTCATCTAGGTAACTCTGCCTCAAAATCCTTGAGATTGGCTTGAGATTCTTTGACTTGTTGTTGTCCCATGGCCTCATGCTCAATGGAATCTTGGATAACAACTTCGTTGACAGGTCCCTCTAAGCATTGTTCAGTTGCAGTGATGACTTACTCTAGTTCTTCTCCTCAACCTTTGATCTCTGAGAATAGTTGGCAAGCGTCATCCTGTATAGGTTGGAGCCTCTGAGTCACTTCCATGAATCTGCTCTGAATGGTGTGGGCCTGCTGTTGAGAAGTGCATTGCACTTTGGATCACTTCATCCTTTTAACAGTTGATAGGGGCTTCAACTATGCCTGTATTGTTTCTACTTGTTGCTTCACCTCTTGGAGTTGTGACTCCAGTGCCTTCAGTTCTAGATTCTTAGTGAGTCACTCATAAGTCTGGGAACTACGATCACTTAGTTTTTTACATTCCATGGCAAGCGCCTTTATTCTCTCAATTGTGCTTCGAGCAGTTGCATCTCTTCGATCCCTCACATCCTGCAGGGTGTCAGGCACTGTGCAAAGCTCTAAGTCTTCTATTATTTGTTGTAGCTATTGGATAGCTTCTGCGAGCTGCTCTACTTGATGCTCGACTCAGTCTTCTGCCTTTGGATCTAAGCCTGTCACAGAGTGAAGTGCTATGTTGACTGCTTCTTTCACTTCGAGTTGTTCTGTGAGAAACTGTTCTTTTTCTTGTTGAATCTGTGCTTTCTCCTCTTCAAACTTTGTCTGGAGAGAAATATTCTCCTGCTCCACAAATCAGCATTGTTCTATGACTACTTCTTCCACTTGCTTCAAGTCCTAGGTGGATTTTTTTGTCTCTTCCTGTGCGCGATGAAGGCAAGCTTCGGTCGTATCAGCTAGTCAGTGGAGTTGGGCTAGCTCATCTTCCAACTCTGGTTCTTCCGACGGTAGGGGTGTAGTGGACACTGCGTGACTAGACTGAAGGGCCTGTTTTACCCCTTGGAGCTCAACCTCAATTTTGTCCTACTTCTCCTCCTACTTGGCTTCATGTTTATGCAATATTTCCTGCGAGGCATTGTTTACAGCTGCAATGATGAAGTCAAAGTCATCGACAGTGAGCACAACCTACATCTTGGTCAAGGAGGCTCTGGATTTATTTTGGGAAGAGGGTTTCGGGGGAGAAACCTTCCTCTTATTGAAGGGATCAACCTCATCTCTATGAAGTGTTACTTTGCCTTGATTTTTCTCATCTTCTTTGCCATTTATCTCTTCTACTTAGACATCACACCCTCAGCCAGGTGATACTGAAGAATTTTTTTCTGATGCACTGCTTTAGTCTTGGACTTTTGTGGTCTTCTTCCTTCTGCTAGTTTCGAGTGTGTCATGTTCTTTGTGAGTGGCCTCCAAGATGTCAAGTTCGGGGTTAGACATATCTGCAGGATTAGCAAGGATAAGGAGGTATTCTGACCAATCCTTAGTTATCTCCTCGAGGTCCTCTTTTGTGAGCTTGTAGTATGACGAAAGATCCTCCTTATGGTCATCTAATCACGCAGTGATATAGATGAACTTATGATCTACCCGGAACTTCATGAGGGGTTAGAACCACTGTAGGGTGTTTAGCATCATGTGAGGTTCAACTTCAATAGTCCGCTTTAGTTGGAGATAATATGTGTGAAATATTGCGTTCGACTGCCACCGTTTTCCCATATCGCTCGAGTACCATAGTGTGGTGAACTTCACAACAAGAGGATCAAACAACTCAATGTATGGGAAGGTCACACCTTCCAGCATATCCCAAGAAATAAACATGATGAGGATCAGGAGCCAGCTAAAGTGGAACCTGTAGCCCTGATCCTATGCTTCACAACAGTCTAATTCCAGCTGATTAACTAGGTACTTCTCCCAGTTCATCTATAGGCCTTCCACGCATTTCCCTGTGAGGTCAACGACACACCCTGTGACCTACATGGGTTTGTTCTTCCTTACTAGATTTCCTACAATTAATTGGCATGCTAAACACATTGTGCCATTTTGGATGGAAGCTACCTTGTAGCCTCATGTCCCCTTCTCAACATCGCCATAGGTATCCTTGATCTTCTGTGCTAATGTGCGATCTGTGGATTTCCTTGGATAGAAGTCTTGCAGGTCGGGTCCTTGCATACTTAATCTGGTGATCCTATGGATCAACGTTGGATCAACTTTGATATGTTGGTCTAGCCATAAGTAGTCTCCATGGTAACATGAGAGTAGGAGATTAACATAGGCGTTAACCTCCTGGTTCCTTCCAAAGTGTGGGATTTGCATTACATTCAACAAGGTCAACTACGCGAGGTTCATCGTCCACGACTGGGGGATTATTTTGAAGTTCTTCCCCTTCATCCTGGTCAAATATTTATATGGAGTGAGTATACTATGGTTCTTGCAGTCTCCTAGGTTGAAGTCGTTGAACTTCAACATTGAGATCTTGTCCTGTTGTGCTCTAACTATGTGTATCCCCTTCGGGAGGTATGTAGTAACCATGGTGTAATAAAAATATCTCGACACACTATCACGACTCACCGCACCGTCCATAGGTGAGATGTAGTTGGGTAAGATGGTTGGGATTATCTTCGCATTTGCTAGGTCATCTTTGTGCTTGGTTCTATTTTCTTTGACGACTCGGGATGGTCTGGATCCATGAGTGGTCGACAAATAATCTCGCACTCCTCTCATCGATGATGTTTGTACACCCACAAACATTACCCTTTCAGAAATTACTCTTTCAGTCATGAGGTCAATGAGTACCTCCTTCATAGACTCTTCGACTGAGCTAAGTTCTTCGGACATACATGCTCGTGGTTGAATATATTGGGTTTGAAGAGTAACTAATCATTGCAATGAGATGGGTGGTGATAGCTCAATGATCACTATGTGAAATCAACTGATCTGCGGGCTCAGATAATCACATTTGGAAAAAGTGTTTTTGGTGCAAGTCTCGAGGGAATAAGTAGATAACTAGGCAACGGATCTCTCTAGCGTGCGAGAAGCCTTCATTAATTCAATTTTGTCTGTTACGATGTGGTATCAATTGTATGATGGTGAGATTTTTGACCATAAATGTCATTCTACCCATTCAAGGCATCAGTCTAATAGTTATACTATTTCCAGTGGCTATATTGCTTCACCATGGCGAAGTTCCATGTGGTGTTGTTCTCCTATCCCGACGAAGTTCCAGTTTTGAAAATTTTCCTTCTGTGAAGTTCCCTCTGGAACCTTCTATAAATTTTCAATCTTTGATCTCTTCTTACTTATTTTTCTAGCCTGCTTTCCAGTGAGCTTTGTCTTGGTATTCCTCTTTCCATTCTATTCTTATCTCCTCTTGGCATAGTAACTTCGCCTAGTTGAGATTCTTTCCTAAGATTCAAGTGAAATACTTCTTCTCTATCCAGGGTAGGTGCTTCAGTGTTCTATGAGTCTTCTTGTGTTCTTTGAACTTTGACATCCAAGTTCCAGGTTCTAAATAGCTTTGATCTATTCTCCTATTCTTTAATCAAGTGTGTGATCCTCCTAGTCATGAAATCTTTCAACTCTTGCTTCTTCTTCTCTAAGACTTCTTCTTCTTTCCTTCTGGCCTAACCCCTTTAAATGCAAGGTTTTCCTAGTTTTTAGCATCAGAAGTCACTCCTGGATTGCAGTGGGAGTAGATCCTGACACCCATCAGTTTTATGTCATGAATAATTTAATGGGGGGGTGGTCGAATGGATAGAGACCCAGAAAAGTATGGCTTTAATGCAAGAAACCAGGTCTGGTATGTAGAAAACAAGGGAGGTATTGATCCAAATTCCGTCAATAAGTTGAGTATAAGGTGGATATATGGAAGACTTGGTGAGAAGAGTGAGAAATACTACCTCGAGAATCAGGCCTTCGACAGCTTGAGGAGCAAAAAACTCAGAAAACAAGATCCTCTTGGTCCAGAGTTTCAAGGAATTGAGAGGTGACTCGACAGGATCCTCCAATTCCGAGCCATTTCAGCGTAGAGTAAACACAAGACTTGATTAGAAGCATTGCAACTATTATAGTGATCAAACCTACATTATCCTATAACAGTGCAACTCAACTGGATCCTCCAATTCTGAGTTGTTCTAACACAGTGTAAACAGAGATATGGAAAGAGACTGACATCCATAAAGTAAGAAATCTCAAATGCCAATACATAACCAGAGAAACCAACGCTTCATCAAAACATTACAATCGGGAGCCTAGCTCAACCATCCTCCCTTACAAAATGGAAAAAATGCCTAAATATAGACAAAACAAAACAACAACAGCGAAAACGAGAAACTTCTTTAAAAACATTGCGTCTGCATGTCTTCTGGCAGTCTGCACATGCAAACTCTGGACAATCGTGCACTTATGACAAACGCAATCGGACTCCTGACTATACTGCAGTGGTTTGACAGACGCAAGCTCTGTCAGGATGGACTGTCAGTCTGTCTCTACGCTTTTCCTTTCCTAGCCTTCTATTTATGGAATAAGATGACGTTAAACCACCTTCAACTGCCATAATAACTGGTTCCTTGGGATTGGGAATGGCCTTGGTCAACTCTGTACTCGGGCAACATGGCGATCTTTCTTTGGATGCTTCTTCGTTGGACTGCTACGAGGGGACCCCTATGGCGGACGTGGATGAGGGTCTGATGTGGGTGATGGCGCCAAAACTGTGAGGGTGAGATGAGAGGTGATGAGGTGTGGGAGATGTGACAGGTGAAGACACATGGTGGAAGGTGGTAAGCGGAGGGAGTAGGAGATGAGATATACTGGTAATGGGGGGCACATTATTTATGGGAGGCTAACGTGGAAGGGAGCGGGACACATGGTAGGTGATGAGTGGATGATGAGATGAGGAGGGACCATGTGGATGGAGAGAGGGGAGTTGTGGGATCGACTGTCGAGGACGAGGAGGAGCAAAATGAAATGAGCCCTGTCGTGCGGTTAAGTGGAGAACAAGTGGAAGGGGAGAAGACGACATAGAAGGCGACATGACAGGAGGGGGCCCCACATCAATACCACACCATTCTGGACCCCCCCCTTATTAAAGGCATAATGGTAGAGGGGGCTTGGAATTGCCTAAGCGCCATTGATCTAGGCACCTCAATCTCGATCGTTCAAGAGATGTGCGACCGATTCCGAACCCCCCCC
>SNQJ01S0091566.1:79385-91303 GCA_010110895.2 Picea sitchensis | reverse complement strand
GATCCATTGCAGGTGTTGACCATCACGATGTTGGAATGGAGGGAAAGAGAACACGAGGAGGATGATTCCATTTCCAGGAATGATCCGGGTACAGTTGCTGCCCTCCGGGAATGTGGGCTCTTAAAAATTTTTAGGATCTCGGGCATGAGAGCCCAACTCAGATTATTAGAGTACCTAGTCCACATGTGGGATGTGGATCAACAGTTATTTCACGTAGGGGTCCACATGTTGATACTAGATATTGAGGATATCTATTTTCTAACGGGGTTGTCACGATGTGGATACCATGTTACTTTGACCGGAGGTAGAGGTGACAAACTTCCTATGAGCGAGTATGTTCGCCGATATTGTGTTCCGAGGTAGAGAGAAGCAAGGGTAAGGTTGCCATTTGGGGGGTCCAAGATTTGACCCTACAGACTATCTTGTTTACCATTTCACGCATGGCTAGGAGCGAGGCTCTGCACATGGCTCTCTAGAGCTATTTCCAATACGCAATAGAGTGCACAGAGCCTCGGGTTTTCAACTGGTCGGACGCGGTTCTCTGCAGTATGAAGAGGCAACTGACAAAGTGCAGAAGGGGTGACCTGAAGAAGTTCGGGTACGGGTCACTCTTGGTGTCATTATTCCTCGAGAGGGTCCCACTGTTGCACCTATAGGTAGATTGGGGTTTGCCAGCCCCACAGGATCCAAGGATGATGAGGTGGTGTAACTTCATGGCTCGACACGTAGCAGGGCCTATAATCAAGTATAATGATTCATTTTTTGACTGGTTGAGGCCCTAGATGCTAATGATCGACGACTATGCATATGTTGGTTTGGATTTTCGAGGAGATCCGGATTTGGTCCTGCCTAAGGATGCTCAGTGGGGTGACTTAGGTGATAAGTACACATTTTGTTCTTTTTTAATGTTTTTGAAAATTTTATTATATAAATTGTTTTTATGTTTATCCAAGGACTAATCAAAAATTTATTTTGATGACACAGATGTGGGGCCGTATCGACCTCTAGGAACGTCTCCTATTCAGAGGTGAGGAGAAGCGGCTCCAGTGGCAAGATGGGATGCTGAGGACTACGAGGCAGTGGAACATAACTTAGAGGGATTGACTGCGGATGTCCCAGACATCTCTATTGGGGAGATCCCAAGACGTTATCAGTGCCATACTGTGGGCATGTCCGAGTCTCTCAGTCGAATGCTCCGTAGGGTAGCTCGAGCAGTTGTATGTTATCGTGAGCATCATCCATGATGCTATTTTGTGGAAGCTATGGGATTCATACTTTGAGATTTTGATCTTTGGACATAAACTTTTTGTAAAAACTTTTGATCGTTATATACATATATACGGCTTCTACTAGATTTTTTTGTGTTGTATAATACATGTGATGTGTGATTGGTTCATAAATGTCCCAAATGTCTGTCTAACACATAATTAGCTAAGGCATCAGTCAATGTATTTAGACATCTAGGGATGTGCTGATATTCGATATAATCAAAATAACTTTCCAAGAGGCGAATTCGTAAATATACCTGTAATAAAGTAGGACTTCAGATAGCATAAACATTACTTAATTGTAGTACTACAACTGCAAATCGAGTCATATAACTAGGTGGCGGATATCAAGCGAAATAGCATCAATCAACGATTCGATGACGGTGCTATATTCTATGATATTATTGGTCTCACGACCGAGGCACACACCTCGTAGACTAATAAGTTTGTTTGAAGGTGCGTAAATTGCCCATGCAACAAAAGCAAGGTTCTGAGTACTACGACTAGCGCCATCGGCGAAGCCAATGTGGGGTAGCGAAGACTTCGACATATGGAAACCAAGCACAATGAAAGATAAGCGGTCAAGGGCAGCGACCAAATAATGCGAAAGCATACTAAAGTAACACACAAAAAGTATGATACAATAAAATACAAGCACTCATGCACAGGTGATCTTAAACATAGTACTTCTTTAAGTACAACCCATTTCTGGGTTCACTCAAAGGGATACCATCGTATTCCACCAACTCGTAAGCTCCTTTCTCCAACAATCGTCTGACGATATAAGGACCTCGCCACATAGCTTCAAATTTTTCGGCTCCTAGCATATCCCAATCTTGTTCATAAAGGAGAACTAGATCACCTTCAGAGAAAATGCGTGGTTTGACATGTTTTTCATATTGGGCTTTGACACGTTTCTTCTGGGCTTCTATAACTAGGGTGGCATCGCGAGGGGTTTCATCTAGTTGCATGAGATACAACATACGCTCTTCTTCGGTAGAAGTGTTTGGGAGAAGTTCGATGACCAGTTTTAGAGAAGGTATCTCACATTCAATTAACAAGATGGCTTATAGACCATAAACTAATTGGAAAGGTGTAAACCCGATAGAAGACTTAACGGATGTACGGTAAGCCCACAATGTTGAAAACAACATCGTGTGCCAACTCGTTTTGTGAATCCCTATCATTCGTTGAAGCATGGTAATGAGAACTTTGTTTATTACTTTAACTTGGTCGTTGGCTTGTGGGTAATAGGGTGTTGAGTTTTCATGGCGAAGACCCAAATTTTTGGTGAGTTTAGACATCATGAAGTTTCTAAAGTGGCTACCATGATCAGTAACGATAGCTTGAGGAACACCAAACCGAGCAATGATGTGATTGAATATGAATAATACTGCAGTCTTTCCGGTATTGTCGAATGTTGGCATCGCCTCGGCTCATTTCGTAAAATAATCTACGGCTACAATAATGTATCCATGCCCCCCGACCGAGTGAGGGTGACATGTCATGAAATTGATACCCCATTTCGCAAAAGGGCCAACGGAGACCACAAGGTGTAGAGAAGCAGGGTGTGATCGTATTTTGTTGTTGTAGGTTTGGCAAGCGTGGCATTTTTGGACAACGATTATACAATCGTTGAATAAAGAAGGCCAAAAATACCCCACTCATAATATATTCAGGGCAGTAGCATACCCAGACATGTGACCACCACATGCTCCAGAATGACAGTCATTCAAGGCTTTCTTAGCTTCATCAAACGTGAGGCAGCGTAAAAAAATGGAGTCAATCCCACCATGATAAAGAGTATCACCGAGGATAATATACTGACGGGCTTGGTAGCGTATTCGACGATGGTCAATGCTAGACAAATCGGGCTAGAAAGTTTGAGTTTGGCGATATATGATGATATCCCCATACCAAAGGTCATAAGACCTGATCAGGAAAAGGGATTCATCGGGTAATGAATCCTCTGCTACATTTTCCATCTCAGAACAGGGAAGGTCACATATCAACTCGACAAACACCAAGGATTTCTTGGACTTAGCGCATTCGAATTCTAAGTCAAACTTCTGAAGTATTACGATCCATTTGGAGTATTTCCCCCCTAGAAATTGGCGTGTAAGAATGTGCTGCATAGGGTTGCAATTGGAAATCACAGTAGTCTTGCATAAAAGGATATATTGCCAGAGACGTTGAACAACTTGGATGACGACCAAGGCCAGTTTTTCAACATGTAAATACTTTGTTTCGGTAGTCATGAGACTTCGACTCAAATAATGAATGAAACGTTCGTCATGAGAATCATCCTCCTAAACGAGAACCATAGCAATGGTAGAGTCTGAGGCTGCGAGATACAGGAAATAATCTCGACTGTAATCGGGTGGAAAAAGTAGTGGGGTAGAGGTTAAGGTCAGTTTTAAAGCGTTGAAGCTTTGTTGGTAGTCGTATCCCATACAAATTCATAACCTTTCTTGAGTAGTCACGTAAAACCAAGAATTAACTCAGCATAGTTTGGGATGAAACAACGTAGAAAGTTTGCCTTCCTTGCAAACTTTGTAGCTGGCAAAGTGAGGAAGGAGGAGGAAGATTGAGAATCACCTCGACCTTCAAAGGATCTACTCTAATCCCTTGATGTGAAACAATAAATCTCAGAAGTCAGTCGGATTATACGCAAAAAACACATTTGTGCGGGTTTAAGCATATATGGTAAAACCGACAGCGAAGGAAAATGGTGCGGAGGTGTGTTGGATGATCTACACGACGCATGGAATGAGCAGGTAAGTCATCGAGATATGGCTACACAATGTGCTTTATATCATGAAAGGCATAAGACATACCACATTGGAAAGTTGCCCCATCATTCTTTAAACCGAATGAAAGTTTTCGGTAGGCGAAAGTGGACAAATAAAAGCGGTCTTGTGTTGGTATGCAGGTACGATATTGATTTGATTATATCTAGAGAAACCATCCATCAGAGAGAAGATTTCACTTCTGGCACAATCATCGACGATCTGGTCAATGAAGGGGGTAGGAAAGTTGTCTTTAGGACAAGCTTTATTAATGTCTCTATAATCAATGCACACACATATCATACCTTGTTTCTTGTTAATCAGAACAAGATTGGAAACCCAGTCAGTTAGAGCCCTAGGGTAAATAAAGCCAGCTTTGAGAAGTTTCTCAATTTCAAGCTTGATAGTGGCTGCTTTACATGGGTCGACTGGACAAAGTCGTTGCCAGACGAGTTTAGAACCCAAGTATGTCTTAATCTTGTGTACAAGAATGTCGGGGTCAATACCAAGCATTTCTTCATAGCTCCATGCGAAGACGTCACAAAACTCTTGGAAAGGAGACTTGTAGGTGAAAACTTTGTCATGGGAACACGAAGCTCCGATATGCACATTTTCGACAACTCCAGGTTTTATGGATATGTCAAGGGGGATGGTGGGTGAGATATTACTTAAGTTCCCTTCATAGAACATATCGTATGTAGACTCGGGAATGGTAGAAATGACGACAACGGTCGATGGGGTCGAGATCCGTTGGTAACTCTCAATGGTGTGTTGTTCCAAGAAGAGGATGGAATGATGATGTCCATCGTCCCAAGGGGTATCTTCCATGGACATAACAAACATAATCATCTCGTCCATACAAAAAATGACGCAGAATGGATCCGGAGATAAATCACCAAGAGAGGGGGTAGAAGGGGTTTCCAATTGAATGGCTCGATACACGGATTCAACCGGACTCAAAGGAATTTGGTTACCATAAAGAAGATGATCGCCAGGTTTGGGTATTATCCACGGGTCGTAAGACGCAGGGGTTTCTCGAACAGAGGTGGAAATCATATTGATCGAGGCGAAGAACGGATGTGGAACATCGGGTGGTGGAATGGGAAAAGTACCCATCAAAGAGGAATCTTTAAGAAGACCAACACCGACATTCACATATCCAAGGGTGTTTTTGCAATGAAAGGTACATTGTCAGTACGTGCATCGGAGTGAAAGAAGGCTAATTGGTCCACTGTATTTACTTTTTCTTGATGTGGGAAACGTATGACACGAAAAATAGTGGACACAACTGCACGCATGGAATCAATCTAGCTATGGCCAAGTAGAAGGTTGTAGTCAAGAGAAGCGTCAAAGACCTCCACTTCAACGTTGACTGTTTTTCCTTCTAACATAATAGGCAATGAAGGGAGGACAATGTAAGTCTTAAAACCAGAGCCATTGAAGGCTTTGAGTGTGTTGTGGGATTCAGTTAAAGGAGGAGAGCCGATGGCTTTTCAACAGGTAATATACATGACACATGTCGAGGCACCCTCATCAATAACTGTTCTACAAATGTTCTTGTTGGAGACAATAACTTGTATTTGGAATGCGAGTTGAGGGGGTAACCGTGGAATGTGATCTTCCAAGTCAAAAATTATTAAATTTGTATCAGTAGGGTCGATTCCACCAATATATTTCAACAGTGCCTTCCGTTGTATAGGAAAAATCTGAAGGACTTCGAGGGCTGACATCGCAAATGGTGCTTGGGCCAGATCTTCGCCAATATTGTAGTTCTTTGCAACACGTGCATAAGGATTGAAATATGATTTTTGGACAACACCCTTTGGGAGAGGGTGAAGAAATGTATCTAGGATCGGTCGTTCGAGATGAAGATGATCATTGGTAGGTGGAGTCGTGGGATATGGTTGGACCAACGAAGGAGGTATTTCATCAACCTTCTCTTTGGAGGAAGAATAATCTTTGGCTCGAGTGGTAAGTGTGATGTCATTCTTCTTTGAATCACCTGTACACATTAAGACATAGGATGTAGTGAAGGGGGAAGGTTGGTCATGAATGACCAATTGGGCCTATTGTTGAGAAGGGAAGGGTTGTGACAACAGGGCCGAAGTAGGTGGTTTCGGGGTCCCTTGAAGGAACTTAGTAACCTCTGCTTGTCTTAGACAATCCTTAGTGTAGTGATCATCACCACAGATAAGACAAGGGTATCGGGGTTTGCGCTTATCCTTATCGTCAATAGGTTGTGTTTTGGTCTTCTCAGATTGTGGATTATTTTTATCCTCCTTGTTCTTACCCTTCCCTTTTTTGGATTTATTTTTTTCGGCGGGGGTAGATTGAACAGAGTTCACCTCAGAAGTCTTGCCGGTGGGAGGGGTAGGAGATGGACCATTTTGAACATTAAAAGCAACAGATTTGGGGTTGTTTCTAGAGGCTTGGATGGAATGGGGTTGGGCATGGAAAGTGCCAATCACACCGTCAGCTGCATGAGAAGCAACAAGAGTAGTTGAAGTAGTAGAAGTAGATGGACAAGGTGCGTCAGGGAGTAAGTCATAAAGAGTACCCATTTGTGAGTAAATGAGATCGAGTTATTGAGCACAAATGATCACCTATTCTTCTATGACAACTCCACCCATGGAGATGTCACGAGTGATGTCATTCATGAATGATTTCGTGAACTACTATGCCAGCAACTGATCAGGAAGTTCAAGTTTGATGAGACGTCATCTCCATCGTCACTCATGAATGTGACAAAGATATGAGTGGCTTTGGTTTGTTTGAAAGAACTCAAAATTTTGGTTCCCGTTTCGTAGCGGATTGGTAACTGGTAGTGGGTGAGGAAAGCCATAGTGAGGGTGTTGAAGTCGGTGAAGAAGCCTCGTGGTAATTCTATATACCACTTCGCGGTGGAACCTGTGAGAGTTCGTTGAAAAAGGCATAAACGAATAGAGTCATCCATCAAAGAGTTGGATGAACACCAAAGGTAAAAAGTCATTACATGATTGTTCGGGTCCTCTCCTGGTTTACCATCGAATTTAGGGATGTCGGATGGTAGTTTTGCCAGTATCGCGGGCCACTGAGGAGAGTGATGGATCAGATCAGTTAAAATTATTCATAGATCAGGGAGGTCTAGGGTGGATAAGAAGAGTAACTGTCTATTCACGTGTGGGTACTGGTGACTCTGGGGAGGGAGCCCTGTAGGTATACCAGTGGGACCATAAGCAATTTGCATATAATGCGAAGATTCGGGCAGATTCAGTTGTTGGTGTGGAGGCAAGTAATTTATAGGGTTGTATTGGTTGGGGTTGTTCCCTTGAACAAGGGTGTGGGGTTGAACATTCGAACCCCAAATAGGATTGGATGTACCTGGATATGGTTTGCATGTACTAGGGGGTATGAAGGAGCTAGCTTGAGGCTGTTGCCCCCCAGTCGAGTGAGGATTATTTTGGATAATATAGTTCCAATTCTGGGCCAAGGATGGAGGTATGTTTTTTTCATAGGGTGGGGTAGGTGGGGGTTGCCTTCCAATCAGGGGTTGCGTCCCAATTGGGATTTGTTCTGCAAAAGGGGATTAGGTTTGGCCTCCTTGGTGAAATTGTCCACTGACATGAATCTGGTAATTAGGTGTGAAAGATGGGATGGTGCCACTAGGGTCGGTGCCTCCGATAGATGATGGAAGAGGTCCTCTGAAAGGGGGTCGAGGAAGTGTTAGAATAAAACCAGGAACGAGATGGTGCCTAGAAGAAGTGGAAATTCGAGGAGTCCGGGATGGAATTTTTGTAAGAGCGGGAATAGAAGCATTCAATGCATGATATCTAGGGGGAAGTGTTGGGGTGAATCTAGGCGAAAGCAATGTGCTAATGGGAGCTTGGGTAGCCACCGTAATCTCGGTGTGAGGATGCGTAGTATCTAGGACCATTGTGTAATGAACCATTTGTAGGGGGATAGTCAACATGTGGTCAACTAGCGGAGTGTCGGAACCAGGAAAATAATAGGCATTAGTAAAAGGTATTGCGTCTGGATCGGATGTTTCGGGTAGCTCAGGTGTGACAGTGATATCAAGGCCTGCTCCTCAGCCAAAGAGATCCCATCTAAAAATGATAGTAGTCCAAAAAGGATCTTGAACCTTAGCTCCTGTGAAAGGTCTAGTTGGTAATCTAGAAGACTCAACAACTATTTCTCCGGAAGAGTTCACTCGAACAATACATCTCACAGAGTCGGGAGGAAGTCGAAAGTCCTATCGATAATTGGTAATTCATAACCGTTCTAAAGAGTTAGTTCTTTCCACTTGTGGAGTGGAAACATCTTGGACTTCACTCTGTTGAGGAGAGCCCTCTGGTGAGTTGGTAGGCAAGGGTTGAGAACCTTCCAGATCTTCTAGAGGTAGGCCTTGCATTCTACTTGAACGACATGGAAGGTCAATTGTGATCGAGTTAAAATCTTATGAAATAAATTCTATGGCCAACTTGGGTAAACAAACAACACGCGCTAGTAAAAACTAGGAAGCAAAACCAAGCAAGCAAGACCTTCCAATTACGAAGTCATTAGTTGGTGATGGAATCCAACGTTGCGACGATGAGACAATAAGGGGTTGGGCTAGGGTGGAAAATTTACGTTGACGACCTGCTTAAAGGAATTACACCCTGGTGCAAGCTCCCACACATAATCGTGGGTATACTCTCCAAGGAGCCTGAGTGAGTCTAGCCAACGTCGATTCTAGGTACCGTGAAGACTTACCCCTCCATAGTCGCCTTGTGTAAGACCCTAAGAAGATAGGCTACTAAGGTTACCAAAAACAACAATGATGCCTGGGGAAATTGTCGACAGTCCGATCCACACACAAGGGCAGGGTATCTAGCCTAAAATCAACTTGAGAGGCTTCCACTCATCATTGTGGGTATACTTTCAAGAGACCCCTGTAATACGTGTAATCTCTACACCGAGATCAATAAAGCAGGGTGAGTAACTCTGTCAATATCAATGCGACCTCAGGTTTGACCCTTGTCTGATAAGGGATTCCCAGGACAAAATGCTGTAATTGGAATTTGACACTCCTTATCACAAGATACTATGTGTTTTTCACTTTGGAGAGTGTATCTCACTGCCTATTCCAAAGCTCTATCCTGGCTAATGTTGGTGGTGCAAAAGAGCCCTAGAAAACTTGCTAGTTGAATTTTAAAGTTGTGCAATATTATTAAAGGCTGTTTTTACGCGAAAAATGAGATGGAAATGAAACCAATGTTGTGTAAGACTTTGACCCAACAATGCGTAAATAAGGATGAATGATACGAATTTTCGTTTGATGAATTCTATCTACAGGAGGGAAAGAGGAGTTTTCTGAAACAATGCGAACTACGATGTACAATCTTTCTTGAAATGTAATATCAAACAATCATGAACAATGCAAATTCCCTATTCGTTCTCTTTCAATATTTGAGTGCCAATATTTTTCGAATAAATGATTGCTTAAAAAAAGAAAAGAAATCTTTAATTTTTTATTAGAAACCAAGCAATAGGGATGGAACTAAGAAAAAGTAAGCAACCAATGAAAATGAAATACTCAACAAACACCCAAATCAATCTTTCAATGAAGATAAAAATAACAAACTGACATGACCAATCTCTTCAAATGCACATGGACAAAGCAATCAAAAAGGACAATTAATCCCAACTTTTAATCCAATCAAAGGCTCTCGACCAAACAATCACTCAAATTTAAGAATCAGAGATTATACCGTTGTTAAGAAAAGGTGAAGAGGTAAAAATTGAGAAAAAATGATCAAGAAGAGTTTTCGATTTCCGAAAACTAATCATTCGCAAGATTTGAAGTCAAGAAACAGTCAATCACTGGCAAAAGAAGTTCTTCCCAGACAAACAAACAAATCTGGGCATCCGAAGACACAAAAATACCTAATCCAAAGTTCTTACAAGTGAGTTTGCAGTCTGGTAGTGGGGTATAGTGCAAGAATTAGGGATTCTCGCAGCCTAGACACAGGCAGGGTGCGAGAAGGTGGCACTGAACTGAACACTAGGGTGCGAATTTCAGTGATTCTTGTAGGCCACAGAAAGCTGCAGTGCGAGAAGGTTTGTAATCAAGCAAAATTTGGAAAAAGGACAGAACTTTTGAGTGAACTTCTGGATCCAGAGAGTCTGTAAGGATCTCCTAAAGACTTAGAGATTGATTGGGAATGAAAAAGGGTAGGTCAAGAGAAAATGGTCACGAAAAAACCACAAAATGGGTTGTATCCCCAGTGGAGTTGCCAATTTTTTTATTGGATAAATTGGTAGGTGCAGACACTAACTGATCTCCCTAGATTCACCTAGATCTAGAAGAAAATAGGACAGGACATGACTCTTTCTCTAAGTTGCAGTCATTGAATCTACTACCAAGAAGGAATGAGTGACATACCTTTATATTGCTTCCTTAGGTCTATGTTGTTCCTAATTCACTCTGGTTCTCTTGTGAAATCAGGTCCAAGACTGTTATCAGACTAATCGGTAGGTGCAGACACTAACTGATCTCCCTAGATCCACCTGGATCTAGAACAAAACAGGACAGGACATGACTCTTTCCCTAAGTTTTGACCATTGAATTAGCTAGTAGGAAGGAACAAGTAACATACCTTAATATCGCTTCCTAGGGTCTTTGTTGCTCCCGCTTCACTCCGGTGCTCTCGTGAGGTCAAGACCAAGACAACACAAACCAACCAAAATGAAGATAGCAAAATATATTCAACTCTCAACTTATGTGTATGATCAAGGAATTACACAATAAAGTGAGAATAGCTTTATGGGAAAGGGACATGCCACTGTATCATATTGATTGAAAGTAAAGATTACAACCTGATTGCCTTGATGTCGCAAGATTCCTTTCGATGGATATTGGCTCCAACACACACACTTTCCCAATCCTTGTATGAAGAAGATCAAAACCTCTTGATAGACTTGCTAGAGTCTCCAAGCTCCTGTTCAAGATAAGTCCTTCACACAATTCTTTCACCAATTCTCCAATGAATCTTTCTTAACCTTTTCCATGAGAATTACCTCAATATATAGGAGAGAATGAGATAGTTACTTAGATAATAATGATCCCACAATATCAGGGAATCCAGTACAAGGATAACCATTCAAATGCCAACCCATTCTTCTAGAAGATTCCCTTATAGAAACATCGAGAATTCATCTTTTTCCATGCTTTAGGATGAGTTTGCACCCTGGATATTCAACACAGTGCGAGAAGTTCACACCCTGTCTTAAGGCAGCGTGCGAGAATGAGTCATTCTCGCACCCTAATATATTAGTAGCCTGCGAACCTTCTTCAAAAATGAGTTTTCTGGCAAGAGATGAAAGTAACTTTTCTTAGGAGAAAGTTCTTATGAAGAGCCTGAGTACACCATCATTAATACACCATCATGATGACCAAAATCATGGGTAACAGAATTCCCCCCAAAGTATGAGGTTGGAATCAGTGACAACCGAAAGACTTTTTAAGCTGCATGTGTGTGTCGGAAACCAGGATCACACCTAATCGAAAACCTGCGAAGAACCAAGCATCTGCAGAATATCATATATACCAATTCTGAGGTAGGCATTCCCATACTTAGATCATAGAAAGATGACATTGTAGACATAGGTCATGGACACCAATCATACACTGTGTATCCATGCCGTCAAAATATAGCATAGCCACCAGGAATACACTATGGATCTATGCGAGAAATTTAAAATTAAGACGACATAGCCACGCGACATACACAGTGGATCTATGTGTCACAAATTATACAAACTCCATCGCAACCTGGACAAAAGGATGATATCCAGGGTCTTCAATCTCGTCGCCCAAAAGTACGAATCTAACCATGTGATT
>SNQJ01S0091566.1:67633-78127 GCA_010110895.2 Picea sitchensis | reverse complement strand
GAAGGAGTGGTTCGGTCCCATTATGGGTCTGTCGATGTTTGTTTAACGAGTCCAAAGATAGAAAACTCGAAGGTTTTTCATGATTATAGAGTTTGGAAAAACACTTAAAAGAGAACTCTCTCAGTTCCTTTTTTGTAAAATAGCCCAATGAGACCAAAAAAGAGATAAATTATCGCTCACTAGATGCTTTCTTCAAATACTTTATCGAGCGTGAAAATAGCAGGGTCGCTCAGCTATCTTTTCATGTTTAGAGAGTCTGAAAAGAGCTTAAAGAGGACTCCAAAGGGTTCCTTTTTCATATAACCTTCACGAATCCGAAAAAGTGATAAAATTTTACTCGGTTACATTCTCATTGATTTACGAGAACGAGAAAGAATAAAGATTAAGCTCGGTAACTTATTCTCATGTATTTACGAGCATGAGAAAGAACAAAGACTAGGCTCGGGATTGTTTTCATTTTTACTCAAGCTTTAAAAACAAAACAAAACTATGCTTGGGATAGATTTTAATTTTTACACAAGCTTAAAAACTAAACAAAACTATGTTTGGACCTGGTTTCATTTTTACGCAAGCTTGAACCAAAGGAAACTATGCTTGTGACTTCCCAATGCATAACACATGGAAGGTTAGTACTTAGCCCCCAACTTAAGAAGCTAGTGGCTCTAACTTCAGCACTTAAAAGTTTAATGAGTCCAAAGATAGAAAACTTGAAGGTTTTTCATGATTATAGAGTTTGGAAAAACACTTAAAAAAGAACTCTCTCAATTCCTTTTTCATAAAATAGTCCAATGAGACCGAAAAAGAGATAAATTATCGCTCACTAGACGCTTTCTTCAAATACTTTATCGAGAGTGAAAATAGCAAGGTCACTCGGCTATCTTTTCATGTTTAGAGAGTCTGAAAAGAGCTTAAAGAGGACTCCAGAGGGTTCCTTTTTCGTATAACCTTCACGAGTCCGAAAAAGTGATAAAAGTTTACTCGGTTACATTCTCATTGATTTACGAGCACGAGAAAGAACAAAGACTAAGCTCGGTAACTTATTCTCATGTATTTACGAGCATGAGAAAGAACAAAGACTAATCTTGGGATTGTTTTCATTTTTACGCAAGCTTTAAAAACAAAACAAAACTATGGTTGGGATAGATTTTAATTTTTACACAAGCTTAAAAACTAAACAAAACTATGCTTGGACCTGGTTTCATTTTTACGCAAGCTTGAACCAGAGGAAACTATGCTTGTGACTTCCCAATGCATAACACATGGAAGGTTAGTACTTAGCCCCCAGCTTAAGAAGCTAGTGGCTCAAACTTCAGCATGAAGTCCAGAGGCTGAGGCAAATGCCCCCCAATCTTCGTTTCATCCAACTGCAAAGGAGAATGAAATGAAGCTTCAAATACTAGATGAAGGACTTGACTCAAACAGAGAGGGGGGAAACTATTTCATTTTTTAACGAGCTTGACACAGAAACAAGAACTATGCTCATAATATTTGTTTCATTTTTTAACGAGGTTTCCACAGAGACGAAAAAAAACCATCCTCATAAGTGGTTTCATTTTTTAACGAGCTTGAAATTAGAAAACTCTGCTCAAGTCTGGTTTCATTTTTTAACGAGCTTGAAATCAGAAAATCATGCACATAGACCTCTGTTTCATTTTTTTAATGAGGTTGCCTCAGAGATGCAAAAACTATCCTTGGATATCTTCTTGATCATGGATACCAAGAGGACAATGCTCCGGAAGGAGACCATGTCAAGGGACAAAACTCGGTCATGGCTTCTAAGAGGTCTTCACTGGAAGGAAGAAACACACTCTGGAAGGACACCATGTCAAGGGTTGCGACAGGAGTAAAGAGATCAGGATCTAACAACCCTATTAAAGAGATCACCATGCCAACTATTGGATCTAAGTCATCAGAAGTTGAAGCCATGGGTGACAATGCCACATAATTGACCTGTGGCAGGGACGATACCATCTGCATATAAGAACCATTTAGGGAGGCAATCCAGGCGGGGTCAATGAATGAAAGTTGATCAACAGTCACAACCCGTCCATCGTGAGGGAAATATATCACATGAAAAAGAGTATACACAATAGCTTTCATGGCATAAACATAATCCCGCCCAAGGAGTAAAGAAAAATCAAAGGGGTCTTGGACTACCATGACATCAATGAAGACAGTTTTCCCTCCCAAAGTTACAGGAAACTGAGGAAGTGTCCCTAAAGGTTGACTAGTTCTTCTATTAAAATATAATAGATTCTGCGTAACCAGCGCAAGTGGAGGACAACCCAAAGCTTGCCAAGCAATAGAGGAAAAAATACTAAAAGATGAACCTTCATCTATCAACGTTTGGGGAACGTCCCGACCACAAACCTGTACTGTAATCTGGAAAGGAATGTAAGAGGGAAGACGAGGTCCAGTTAGCACACCCCAATCAAAACAGATGGCCTCATAACTTGGAGGGGGTTCCACAGGAGGAGGAGGAATACCCCTCGACACGACAGAGTTTGTATCAACGAGAAAAACATGGGCAGTATCGGGTTTACTCTCGAGTGGGAGAGTAGGATCGACCAATGGAGAGATCAGATCGACCACTTGGGTTTCATTCTCCAGGGGGAGAATGGGGTCGACAGGTGGAACAGATCGATCGCTTGGGTTTCACTCTCTGAGAGGAGAGTGGGATTGACTGAGGATGGTATCGGATCAACCACTTTGTCAACTGGTTCAACCAAGGATGTGACCAGATTGACGACATGATCAACCAGATTGACCGGTGAAGGGATCGGAGTGATCATTCCATCAACTATTGGAGGGTTGAGATAAATCTTACGGTAAGCAGCTGGAAGTTGAGGTTGTGAAACAGTCATGTATTCCAGTAATTTAGAGGCTTCATCCATATGAGGACAAAGGTGAGTGAGATGACTCCCTTTGCATAACATACACAGGAACTTGACTCTACTTTTCTTCTTCCCAACCGTATCATGACTGGTTGATGAGGGGTTGTCCACATGTTGTTCAGAGGCTAACGACGTGGGTTGGCGAGGATGTGTAGACCATACTTCTATAACCTTGGATAGACCAGGGCAATCCTTAAGAAGATGGCTACCCTTACAAATACTGCAAGGGTACTTGGGCTTACAGGTTGTTTGGGTGATATTGACATCATCAACACTCCCAACACGACTAACAACAACTGGTTGTTTTCCAACATGTTTGACAGTGGTTGGAAGTTTTGACCCTCTCTTATCTTTCTTCTTCTTAATCTTCCGTTTCTTCTTCTTCTTAGTCACCGGGTTACTAGCTTCTAAACTTTCACTTGACGAAGAATATGAAACAGAAGGTGACATTGCAAGCGAAGAAGGTGAAGAAGACCTTATTGGTGAAGAAGGTGAAGGATCAACATGAGGTTGATACTCTTGGGGGAAAGTGCTTGTGACTGAAGAACTAACTGCATTCGAGATTACCTGAGTGGAAAACAACCATATCGGTAATCCAATAGTGAGACCTGGAAGGCTCAAAGTAGCGATGTGAGGAGGACCAATGTTTCCATAAGAAGGAAAAACAAAAGGTTCCCCTAGAGCAGAGGTTCCTTCATTGGTTATTTTGGGAACAGACGCCATTAAATAAATCCAACCTAGAGTCTGCTAGGGAAAACAAACAGCATGCGCTAAAAATATAGGAAGCAAGCAAACAAACAAAACCTTCTCACAATGAACACACTAGTTGGTGATGAAATCCAACGTTGCGGGAACAATGTAAGAAGGGGTTGAGATAGAGAGGGTGGAAAAGTTACATTGACGACCTGCTTAACGGACTTACACCCCGGTGCAAGCTCCCACACATAATCGTGGGTATACCCTCCAAGGAGCACGAGTGAGTTTGGCCAATGTCAATTCCAGGTACCATGAAGACTTGCCCCTCCACAATCACCTCGTGTAAAGAACCTAGAGAGATAGGCCACTAAGGTTACAAATTACTACAATGATGCCTAGGGAAACAGTCGACAATCCGATCCACACGCAAGGGCAGGGTATCTAGCCTGAAATCAACTCGAAAGGCTTCCACTCATCATTGTGGGTATACCTCTCAAGCGATCCCCATAATATTTGCAACCTCTACACCAAGACCAACAAAGCAGGGTGAGTAACTCTGCCAGTCTCAATGCGACCTCGTGATTGACCCTTGTGTTAGAAGGGCTTCCCAAGACAAAATGTAATAAGTGGATTCAACCGCTCCCTAACTCAAGATTCTATGTTTGTTTACAACTTTGGAAAGTTATCTTTCACACCTATTCCAAATCCCTACAACTAATCTAATGTAGGTTTGCTACCAGAAAAGATAAAAAATATCTAATCAGTTTTTATAAGCGCTTTATTTTATGGCTGTTGTTACTCAATAAGAAAATGGCGTGGACAATATGGTGTTTCAACCAACTCAAAAATTATGCAAAGAGATGAAGATGCAATCTTTTCATTTCAATGAAAGCTATGCTATGAGAAGGAGAAACATTTATCATTCCCATATGCACAATGTCCCAAAATATATTAAACTCATCAATATCAATATTCTCAAGAAATGAGAAAAAGGTACTGTACACCAATGCACGATTCATGGCCCCCCCCGGCCATGAGGGGGAAAAGTTTTCATAATTTAAGATCAAAAAATGCCAAGAATCATGCAATTTCGCTACTTCAAATGCAAGGATGCCCCCAATCTAATATAAAGCAAGAAATTAAATATTTTTGTTTAAAAAAATTCACTAAAAGAAATAATGAACTTTCTTAAAATAAAGAAACCCAAACTAATAGTTTTCTTTTAAAGCGAACTATTCAGAAGAAATCTGATCTTTCCTTAAACAATTATAAAGAAAACACATGCTTTGTAATTGAAAGACACTCAAAGCAAGAGACTGATCCTTCAAAACCAAACAAAGAAAAGATGGATAAAAGCAACTCAAAGAATATCAAGAAGACTGTAAACATATCAATATAGGATCCAAAAGTTCAATCCAGTTGTTCAAAGCAAAACTGGGCATAAAAAAAAATGATAAGACCGAATCCAAATTTTTACAAACAAGTTCGCAGGCTGACAGTATATTACAGTGCGAGAATTATGTATTCTCATAGGCTAAACATTGGTAGGGTGCGAGAAGTTCGCATTGAACCTAACAGCAGGGTGCGAACATCAATGATTCTCGCAGTCCACAGACAGGTACAGTGCGAGAATGTCTATAATCAAAGAAAATTTTGAAAAAGGACAGGGAATCTAAGTGAACTTCTAGATCCAGAGAGTCTGGATGGATGTCCCAAAGACTCAGAAACCAGAAAACAAGCAATCAAAGGAATGGAAACTAGACTAACTAGGAAACAATCCGTCCCCAGTGGATTCGCCAATTTTGTTATCGGACTAATCGGTAGGTGCAGACACTAACTGATCTCCCTAGATCCACTTGGATCTAGAACAAAACAGGATAGGACATGACTCTTTCCCTAAGTTTTGACCATCGAATTAGCTAGTAGGAAAGAACTAGTAACATACCTTAATATCGCTTCCTAGGGTCTTTGTTGCTCCCTCTTTGCTCCGGTGCTCTCGTGAGGTCAAGACCAAGACAACACAAACCAACCGAAATGAAGATAGCAAAATATATTCAACTGTCAACTTATGTGTATGATCAAGGAATTACACAATAAAGTGAGAATAGATTTATGGGAAAGGGACATGCCATTGTATCATATTGATTGAAAGTAAATATTACAACCTGATCGCCTTGATGTCGCAAGCTTCCTTTCGATGGCTCTTGGCTCCAACACACACACTTGCCCAATCCTTGTATGAAGAAGATCAAAACCTCTTGATAGACTTGCTAGAGTCTCCAAGCTCCTGTTCAAGCTAAGTCCTTCACACAATTCTTTCACCAATTCTCCAATGAATCTTGCTTAACCTTTTCCATGAGAATTCCCTCAATATATAGGAGAGAATGAGATAGTTACTTGGATAAGAATGATCCCACAATATCAGGGAATCCAATACAACGATAACCATTCGAATGCCAACCCATTCTTCTAGAAGATTCCCTTCTAGAAACATCAAGAATTCATCTTTTTCCATGCTTTAGGATGAGTTCACACCCTGGATATTCAACACAGTGTGAGAAGTTCACACCCTGTCTTAAGGCATCCTGCGAGAATGAGTCATTCTCGCACCCTAATATATTAGGAGCCTGCGAACCTTCTTCAAAAATGAGTTTTCTAGGAAGAGATGAAAGTAACTTTTCTCAGGATAAAGTTCTTATGAAGAGCCTGAGTACACCATCATTAATACACCATCATGATGACCAAAATCATGGGTAACAAAGCCAACACAAACCAACCAAAGTAAAGATAACAAAATATATTCAATGTCAACCTATGCATATGATCAAGGAGTTATGCAATAAAATAAGAGTGATTTTATGGGAAAGGGACATGTTGCTGTATTATATTAAATGAAAGTAGAAGATACAACCAGATCACCTTGATGTCGCAAGCTTCCTTTCAGTGATCCTTGGTTCCAACACACACACGTTCTCTACACTTGCATGAAGAAGATCCAGTACAACTTGATAGACAAATATAGTCTTCAAGCTTCAATCCAAATAGAGTTCTTCACACAATTCTTTCATCAATTCTTCATTCAATATTGCTTAACCTCTTCCTTGAGAAACCTTTCATTATATAGTTGAATGATAGATGGTTAAAGGGATGAGGATGATCCCACTAAATCTGAGAATTCAGTAGGATGCCAACCATGCGAATGCCAACTCATTTTCTAGAAAATACTCTTTTAGAACCTTCGTAACTTCCTCTTCCTTTCAAGCTTCAAAACAGGTTCACACCCTACCTATAGAGCAGACTGCAAACACCTCACAGGCTAGGTATAGGGCTATCTGCGAGAATCAAGATTCTCGCACCTTGCAACATAGTCAACCTACGAACTCATCTTAAAAATATGTTATGTGGAAGAAGACAACAGTCACTTTTCTCAAGCAAAAAGTCCTTATGAGAGCCTGGACACATAACTGTAGAGACATCACCAAAGTGACCAAAATAATGTGTAACAATAGTGTATCATTGGTGGCTATGAATTATATTTATGATTTCAATCATTTATAGTCTGAACATGGGAATGCCTACTTCATACATGGTATAATATTGTGTGGATGCTTGATTGTTTACAGGTTCCTAATTGGTTCACTCCTTGTTCCCGACACACACATGCATTTTTACAAAGTATTTCGGTTGTCACGAGTTCCACCTTGATACTTTGGGGGGCATTCTGTTACACATTGTTTTGGTCACCCTAATGATGATTTCAAAATCATGTGTTCAGGCTCCCAACATGACTTTTTGCCTGAGAAAAGCAACTTCTTTCCTCCTCTACAAGGCTTCTTTTTAGAAAGGGTCCGCAGGATGCACATATTACACAATACGAAAATCTATTATTTCCGCAGGCTACTCTATAGCTGGCCCGCAGGATTTCCGCAGGCTTCTATATAGGCAGGGTGCGGTGGCGTTTCAAAGCTAAAAGAGGAAAGAGGTTTCATGAAGTTTCTAAAAGGGGAATCTTCTAGAAAGTGAGGTGGCATCCGTATGGTTGCGATCCTACTGGTTTCTCTGATTTGGTGGGATCATCCTCATCCCTTTAACCACTTCACCTTCTCCTATATAATCATGGGCTTCTCATGGAAAAGGTTAAACAAGATTAAGTAGATAATTGATGAAAGAATAGGTTGAAGATTGTGTGAAGAATCATGTTCTTAGTGATGCTTGAGGCCTCCATTTGTCTATCAAGCTTTTGTGGATTATCTTCATGCAAATTTCAGAGCAAGTGTATGTGTGTGTTGGAACGAAGGACCACTAAAAGGGAACTTGCAACATCAAGGCCATTTGGTTGTATCTTCTACTTTTCATTAATATAATATGGTGGTATGTCTCTTTCCCATAAAATTATTAGTATTTTATTACATGATTCCTTGATCACATGTTTAGGTTGTCAATGAATTCTACTATTGTTGCTTTCACGTTGGTTGGTTTGTGTTATTGCAGATTTGATTCCACAAGAGCACTGGAGTGAAGCAGGGACAACAAAAATATAAGGAAGCGATTCATAAGGTATGTTATCTATTCCTCCTTTGGTAGTAAACTCAATGATCACAACTTAGGGAAAGTGTCTTGTTCCATCTCGTTTTGTTCTATATCTAGGTGGATCTAGGGGGATTAGTTCATGTCCGCATCTACCGATTTACCCAATAAAAAGGGCTAAGATGTTGCACCCTTATGATGGGTTGACTTATTTTTACCTGGTTTACTCTCTTTCCTTAGTGCTTCCTCTAAAGTTTTTTGAATGCCTAATTCCTTTCCCTAATCCGCAGTTGATTCCATTTTATATCTGTTAGATTTTCTTCCTGCTTTTTTTTATTGTGGCTGGTTGGGTGACCTCTAAGTCTAAATCACTATAAGAAGTTCCATGTCTTTCTTCCTCAGAAAAAAAATAGGCATCTCTGGAGGAGGGTTTGAGAAAGATTTTTCTATGTTTTCCCCACTTGATATCGATATTTCTTTCTCGTTTTATTTTTGTTTTCTTATTTTGTTTCTTCTTGACTCCTTTTTCCATTTTCTTCCTGGCATTCCCTAAGGTATTCCATGTTATCTTCTGATGGAATTCTGACGTACCTATTGTGACTTGATTCTCCTTTCTAGGGGGATCTTGGAGGTCTTTCTCACAGATTTGTGGATTTTTCGCCTTGCCCTTGTGGAGGGTTCATGGAAGCTTCTTTCCCGTTAGTTTTTTTTTCTTTTTGGTTGTTTCCATTGGTCATGTTTCAAATATTGCACTTGGGATTCTTTGGCTTGTGGGTAGCTTTTTGGGAAATGACCATATTCATGACATGCTTAACATTTGAATGGGATTTTCTCATAATTGACCTGTTGAACATAAGACCAGTTATCCAGAGTCAACTGGATTGCTTCTAGGAGTCATTTTTTCAGATCCTCTTCCACACAGAGTTTGGCACAAGATTGAATCCCTTCTTGTGGTTCAGCACGATCGATGTATTTTCCCAGCGAGTTACCTATGTTTCTTAGGGTTTCATCATTCCAACAGTGTAGAGGGAGGAAAGGCAACCTTACCTAGACAAGGACTATATCATTTTTTGGATTGAAGTCTGGGGTCCATTTATTGAGATACATTCCTCTTGCACCCATGAAATAAGGTCCACTACGAAAAATCAAATCCCTATCTTCTTCTTTTTTCAAATAGGAAAGCAAAGAAACCCTTACCATAGAAGGCAACATACATATGTCCCTTGATTAGTTTTATCCAGTTTAGATATATCCAGTGATGCATGGCTTTGGGGGAGGGCCATAACCCCGTGAAATTCCCTATCAGTCCATTTTATGCCAGTCTAAGAGCTAGCGGTTAGACCGAAGAAGGATGAACAACCACTTTAGGAATCTCTTCCATTTTTTTTACAAATCTGAAGAGAGATGCCTTATGGACCTTTGCATAGGAGGAGATCAGTGCATGGAAGGATTGAAGGTCAGAAGACAAAGAAAATGGAGTGGCATACCCCTCCTTAGAGGGGTCCATGAAAGGCCCACATGGAGTCGCACGAAGCTAAAAGCAGAGTCGTGTGAAAACCCTACCAGAGCTGCTCAAATTTAAAAAGTCATGAGATTTTTTCTCATTCATTAATTGCAAATGGATCATTATTTAAAAATTTGGAACATGATTTCAACATAGCAATACTCGAAGTCTACTTATCAAATACAACATCCCTCCTACAAATAGCTTCTTGTTTGACTAGATAGAAAATTCTATAGGATTTTGACTCATCGTAGTAGCCCGCTATATTACAAGCATGACTCTTTATGTCCATCTTGTTTCCCTTATCATCCAGAAAACAAGCCTACATTGTACATCGAAACGTTCTAATATGTTTGACTGAAGGTTTCCTTCTACTCCATTTCTCAATAACAATCATATCCCACATAAATTTGGTTGGAATCATGTTTATAAGGTAGTGTAGATAGTATATGCCCAAAACTTATTTAGAAAACCTTTGGATTGAAGCAAACATTATGTCATTTTTACCAACAGTTGATTCTTCCTTTCAAAAAAATTCTTTTGTTTAGGTGTGCAAGGTAATATTATTTGTCAAGAGATAAAATGTTGTGACAAGTAGCACTCTGTAATGTCCCTTTCCAAATAGGAGCTCCAGAGAGGAGGCTGAATGGTATAAACCACCCTGTTAGACTATAGCCAGGGCCAAAGAGGGGTAAACAGGGTTACTAGAGGTCACTCCAGTCACAAGTGTTATATTCGGAAAGTGACATTGAGCTAAAAAGGGTTAAAAGTTCTTTTAAGTCATTATGAGCTAAAAATAGAAGTCAACAGTGAATTAGGGTTTCAACAGTGATTTAGGGTTTTGGAAGTCAACAGTGAATTAGGGTTTCAACA
>SNQJ01S0091566.1:32704-62659 GCA_010110895.2 Picea sitchensis | reverse complement strand
AAAGAAATAAAACTACTGAAATTAAACGATCTAATATATTTACTGAAATTAAACAATCTAATATACTAATTCTATCTAAACTAATAAAAACAGTAAACAAACAAGCGACTAACTGACCTGGAAGCACTCCTAATTTGTCCTGCGTAAGATGACTTCGAAGTTGGTCGGAGGAAGGAAACTCACACCGGTTAGTACATAAGCTTCTCGCAGACGATTGGTTGTGCTGCTCTTTGAAGTGTTAACAGGACAAACAAGACATAAAAAATCATAACAATCATATGATTATAAATCTCGTCAATAAGGGAAACCTGTTATGCAAAAACTTATATTTAACAATTCAATTCATGAAGAAGATAAACCTGTCATTCACAAACTGAATTGGACAATTATTATGTCTTTTATACACTTAGAAGAAACCAAATATGGATTACAGTGATTAAAATTATATCATTTGCACTTGATTTAGATAGCGAAAGTAGTCATAAACCAGATACAAATTGATATACACAACATGAAACAAAACATTGATATAATGAGAAGTTAAAGCTGTGACAAAACACCAAATTTTGCTTCAGTCTGTATTAGAACTCCATATCCTTGTTCTCCCACGAATGAGGATATCATTATTAAAAAAATCATAAGTATATATAAGTCTCTCCACAGGGTAAAACCTCCCTGTGGATAATATCAAAATGTTTTACATAATCTGGGAAATATCCCAAAATATACTAAACTAGGAAATCAAAATGCAAGTGAAATATTTGAAATATCCCCTAACTGCTCATCAAAGCCACTTCCATTTGAATTGATCTGCAATAGACCAAAAATAACCAATTAGAAAGACATTTCATCAACAAAATAATAAAAAATTGATCCTACAGACTTAGCTACAGAATCATCTGATTCTGTAGCTAGTCTAAAATAGCATACAGGACCAGATAGCAATCAAATGAAATCTTTTCAAAAGAATCAAATCCAATTTAATTTTCTTTTAATAAATATCCAAAACGAATCACTATAATTCCAATGAGTTTATCATTCAAATTTAAACCAAATCGAAAAGTGATTCAAACGAGACAGGTTAAAAATGCTCTGTTTTTTTAATCGCCATAAAATATGGTCAAACCATAACATGACCGTTTCATATCAAATTAAATCAATGGTGAATCATATCGTATGAGATACGATTTAATCCAACACAATCATAATCGATACAGTCATAATTGAACACAATCAAAATTGATTTGCTACGGCTGTAACAATGTGTATAAGGTTCATATTGTTTTAATCAAATACCAATATGGAAAGACTATTACGATTATTGCCAAATAAGCATTCATCAAATTTCGCCATAGATTACAATCGTTGAGCGTTTACATAGTCAACAGACAGGATCACATAATGATCGTAACCATCAACAACAGTGATAACCATAAACTAGGAAACAATCAAATAAATCATAACTGAGATAAAAATAGAAACACATCATAATCCTGGGCATAATCATTTTCGTTCCCACATCAAATTTAAACAATATATTTATTGCAATATGAACCAAGCTGATAACATGGTCAAACAATGCGAATCGATCGGTTGGGTATAACAGTTATGACTCATATCTATTCACAATTTGGTTATGCCTTAACAGAATGGTATTCGAATTGGTCAAAAGACATGGAATAAAATCTTAACAGCTAACCACTATTGCCAACCACATCGTATAGACTATAACCAATTTCGAATCGAACATTGACTTTGTTTGAAATTGAAATACTAGAAACAGCCTGTGTTTAGAAAAGATATTAACAACTTCAATAAGAAACAGAGTATTCAATTGAAACCAAATTAAAACAATCAAATCCATAATACGATCAATCGAATCAAAGATAAATCCTATCAAAGCAAATTCGGGAAATGAAATTCAATTAATCAAAACAAAATTATATACAATAACGCATGCTTATGTGTCAAAACAAATCCACGTTGTAAACAGATCTTATGAGTTTGGCATATAAACAGGTGATAATCATACCAGTGAGACTGCTCGAGCTATGCCAATTTTGAATTAACGACCGTTGTAGCCGACTCCACGTTCTTAAACAGAATCGAACCTGTTGTACGTTGTTTCTTATCAATGTTTGTCGGTTTAGTCTTTTGATTGGTGAGCGTTGCAACTTGATCCTCCAGAGCATGAATTCTGGACTGTAGCATTGGCACATCAAGGTAATACCTTTCTAACCATGAGGCACATTGATCACATGGTGGAGCAACTGATTGAGATAGAGCAGGAGGGGGTTTTGACGAGTCAACGGGGGTTTCACAAGGTATTTTGATGCCTGGATAATTAGGATCACTTTNCACATTGATCACATGGTGGAGCAACTGATTGAGATAGAGCAGGAGGGGGTTTTGACGAGTCAACGGGGGTTTCACAAGGTATTTTGATGCCTGGATAATTAGGATCACTTTGCAAGCAAGGTGGTAGGTTTTTGACAAAATCGTATGAGGGTTTGTTACACAGACCTTCAGAATAGGGATACTCACTTGCCAGGTAGCGTTCCACCTCCGAGTCAAAATATTCACTCACCATGATAGGGTCAGGGTTGACAGGAGATCTTAGTTTGTTTCTTGCCATGTGAGAGATTAATCGTGCGTTCTTCTTACCTTTAGAATTCACAGTAGGTTTGTCCTTAGGCCTTTTAGCCACGGGTTTAACATTTTCCACATCCTCGGCGACAAAATTGGGTAGGTTACTAGGTGAGTCGGGTAGGGGTTTAGGTAACAGAGCACTGTAAGGCACAGGGGGTACTGACTTGCTCTCGCTCACCACAGGTTTATCAACCTGTGGTGAGCTTGAGTTCTCAAAATTATTTCGAATAAGAAAATCATTCTAACAGTTTCGGCGTAACCCCAAATGACAAACCACAAGCATTTTAATTAACCCAAAGTGAAAAAGGTTGTTATCGGCCTGGTTCCATTTGTATCTTTTAGACATTTTAAACAGACTCATATGTAGGTAATAAGGCATATTAAGCTCATATCCCATGAAAACCATAAGTAGCCGAAGGTGGTACAAGAAAACGAAACCATACCGGCCCTTGCAGGTGATAAACTGCTTGGTTATCATCAGCAAGTCGTGCCAACGTTGCTTGAGCATATTCGTGGGCAAACCTTTGTCACAGGATTTCACCTTTCGTGACTGGAAGAGAATGTCCACGGGACATCTTCCACTTTGCAATTTTTTGACCATCTATGTCCAGTAGCAGGCAGACCGGTAGCTAGACTGATAAATTGCTCATCAATTTCCAACTGCACATCCCCAACATTGGCTCGACAGCCATCAAAGGTTAACGCGAATTGCCGAGCCACACAAGGGTTAAAGCCATCAAACTTTCGTATGAACAGGAGCCATCCAAATTCCTCAAGGTCACTGTAAGCACCATCAAACATCAACAAAGCTTGGAAACCATTGGGCTCAGCCCTTACGACTGGATCCATGGCGTGAGCACATGGTAGGGTTCGGATAAACAACAACACACAGGAGCAAAGATCGTTTGGGCTAACAGCTGTGAACGATGAAAGGGGAAGTGAATTAGTGTGCGCGTGTGAGGGTGGTGGGATTATCACCGCCATGCAACATAGTAATGGAAAGTACAACTATGTTCAATCAATCATAATATCGTTTAAACCATGTTAATCGACCAACCCAAGGATTAAACGGTGGATGGTATACCAATATGCCAATGTATCGTTTGAAATCATGAATGTTCAATATGAAATCAAACCCAAAGATTAATATGAGCCTTCAAACCAATTGTCATTCAATCAAACCCAAAGTTAAATGTTTATTCAATCATGCCATTGCATAATTTCAAACTATTTCCATTCAATTTGAAATCAAACTCATATGTTACCCACACGCTTGCTACATAATGTGTAATCAAAGTTTATAAAACATTGTGACAAGAGGTAAAATCGATAAGCCAAGAGCCTATAATAATAAGGATCACATCATATAAAAACCAAAATCAACCATGACCCCTATATAATCAAGTATAACCCTTAAATTTACATGCTCAATGCCTTATCAATCAAGTTGCACAATCAAAGCAAGAATAAGCAAATGGTCATAGTTCGAAAAATCATTCTAGCCACTTGATAAAAAATCAAAGGTAAGTACCACTCAAAATATCGATAAAAACTATGACAGTTCAAATAACGATAGAGGAGTTTTCACTCTTTCAGTGATGAAAACTAAATCGAACAATTTGCAAGTGTCGCATGAAATGAAAATATCGTCTATTTGCAAAATGCGATGGAAATTTGAAGTTCAAGAGACATAGGTGTAGGCAGTTTTTAGGGCAATTGAAAAAATTGAATTGGTTGCCAACAACTAGCCAAGTCAGGAACATTACACACTCAAAAACCTTACTTACATATTCTCCTCCATTGTGTGATATTAGACATATCATAGGTTGAATACGTTTCTTTTAAGTCAGTGCCATAAATTCCTTGAATTTTTCAAATACATGATCCTTATCATTCAAGAAATATACTAAGTATACCTGGAAAATCATCAATGAAGGTTAGATCATACCTTGCACTTGCTAATGATTGTTAGTTCATTGTACAAAGATCGTTATGGATAATTTCCAACTGAGTCTTTTTTCTCCATGCCTTTCCTATCTCAAATGCAGCCTAGTGATGCTTTCTTAACACACACCCTTTACATGCACCACCAAGAGGCACTACTCTAGGTAGTTCATTAACCATGTTAAACTTCACTATTAGTTCCATACAATGGAAGTTTAGATGTTCAAGTAACTCATGCCAAATGTCGCTTTGATCGTCGGTCTTGGCTATGATTGTAGTCAATGTTGGACCTAATTAGGGAAATCATAGAACTTATACAGTCTATCCTTGGCATCAATATACCCTTGACAACAATAACAAATCCATTATTAATTTCCTTCACAACAAACTTATCATGTCAAAAATTAACCTTATTGTCGTTATAATTTAGTTGGGGTACAAACAACAAATTGACACTCAAACTTGGTACACGATCAAATTAATGATCACACTATTTTGACAATCAATCCTACCACAACCATCAATAACAAGTGCATAATTTGCAACAAAAAAAAAAAATCTTCTATAGTGAAGAAAATAGAGAAACATACTTATTCATGATCTATAAACTATCGTGGATGTTCCACTAGAATAAATTACAATATCTGCAATCTCTTATTATGCAATATTTTACTTTAGATTTTAGATTTAATGTTACTAAATTAGTGCAAAAGACATTGAAATGAAATAAGCTAGGCTAATAATACACCATTCACACAATGAACACACAATGTAGCCTGGGGAAACCCAATATGAGAAAAACCCAACTAGAAGACGATGCCTATGCCTTGCTCCTTTCTTCTCAATTATGAAATGAAAATAAAAAGAAAGTGCACTCACTATGGAGCTACCACGAACATTGTGGTTTGAATGGTTTCTACATGATCTTCTACTTCCTCTATTATGCTTCAATATCACACTTCTAGATGTTATGCTCAACTATGGATCAATAAACAATACAATAAGAATGGAACCCCTTCCTTTCCTAGAAACCCAATTTTTAACATGGGCTAATAGTCATCCAAGGTTAGGGTTAGGTTTCAGTGCATGCCTCAAATCTCAATTAGGGTTAGGGTTTTGGACCCTCTTCTTGGAATTCCACATGTAATTGGATCAACATGTTTAAGTAATGGAAGTCGACATGACATTCCCACCAAGTTTGGGTATGGCCCTCCAACTTCAATGAGGCAAACAAATATTTTTCTCTTCTCCTATGTTCTGAACACTGAAATAAACTTCTAATTGTTACAACTATTGATTAAATTTTAAAATTTCAATATCACCTTGGTAGGGTTTAATGTCCACTTTAAATAGAGATTGGGAAGAAGTGATGACACTCTCATTGCACTATTCTAAAATAATGGATAGAAAGAAAGTAGAAATCTCAAACCTATGGAACAAAATCAGTATGGGGTACAATTCAAATTTTGGCAATGATCAAGCAGTGCCAAAAATATCATTAGCTTCAATATCAGGCACCCAACAAAATAAGAATGAAGATAAGTCCCTCAAAAATAAATTTCTACTCGAAAAGTGCAAATTCAAGAACATGAAATTGTATATATTCTCCCTCATCTTAAGAAGGTTGATAAAACCCAGGTTCTAAGAAAAGAGGAAAGAAAACCTATAGTTCCACCTGCAACCATGACAGGGAAATACAATCGAATACCCTAAATCTTAAAGGAATCATAAAAAATAGTAATGCAACAATACATGTCAATTCTAGCAATAGTCATAACTATGTAGACATATAGACATCAATCTTTCCAAACAACTAAAAAAAATTGTGTACCCCACTAAGGACCTCACAATTATAGTTGTTGATGGATAAAAGGTCGAAGGAGTAAGAAGATATCATAAAGTCTCGGTTCAAATTCAAGAATTGGAACTACAAACAAGATTGTATTCTCTACCACTCAATGAGATGGATATGGTGCTAGGTGTTGAGTGGTTGATATAGTTGGGCACTTATAGCATCAACTTTGAAGAATAGTTTATGGAATTTAACTGTCAAGGACAACAATATAAAGTATATGGGATAGAAGTTTCCCATCACATGAAAGTATTTTTCAACTAACAAAAAAAGGTCAAGAAAAATATATGGACATACAACAACGAAAGTTAGCAAAGTATGTTATCAAGGAGCATCAACATTTCACATTAAACAACTAGGTCAAAAGACTTCAAAATATGATGCATACACCACAAAATAAGCTCAACAATGCTCGAATTGGGAACCGAGTCAAACTATTAGAACCAAAAAAAGATCAAACCATTACACGTCAAAATCACTCATTGAAATGATGGCTAGTGTCATCATTATAAATACTACAAGTGTCACAAACATCATATTGCATGTGTCGTCTCTCTAACGATATCATAAGGACATGAAGACACCTCAAAGACTAGTTTTGAAGAAGGAAAATCAATTGACATAAGAGTACAAACCTTGTGCCACTAAAAAATCCACTAAAACATCAATTTTGAGAGGGAGTGGCCCCCCTACCTACTGCCAGGGAGCGTTGGCACTCTGTACTCCCTTATAGAGGAGTGTTCTAGCGCTCTGTGCCCATTTTGAGGGAGCACTTCTCTTTTTTGGGTGAAATTCGGTTTGTTGGAGGAAATCAGGGGACAATCCCCTCAATATATGAAGGTAGTTGGGTTCGAATCTTGGGTCAAGGAATGATCTTAGGAGATATCAACAATTGAAGGAGAGGAATCCTCAACTTATCCCAAAGATATCTCAAGTGGTTAGGCCTCTCCAAGCCTATATAAGGAGGCCTCCTCATGGTAGAAGGGGGGGATAGAGATTGAGAATTACACCAAACGTATGATCCCATAAGTGATATTCCATCAAAGCAATCAGTGTAGAATGCTTGAGAAAAGGGGTTGGACAAGGAGAACTAGAAGAAGTTGGTGCACCTTCATCAAAGGATTGTAAGTTCTTTTACTTGTTCTTATTAATATATCAATGCTTGGCCTGTTTCTTTCAAACTTATGTTTCGTTCCACATGAGTTTGTCTTCAGTAGATAGATATATGTTTGAGCTAATCTCATTAGAATAAGAAGTGTTGTATACTTTTGTTTATTTTACAGAACCTATCGAGGAGCTCGGGATTGGAGCTCAGATTGGATATTGCGAGGACAAATGTTGTTAACAAGGTACATATCTCTCTTCTTCCTTTTCACATATTAGCTTAATTAGATCTAAAAAGAATGGCAGTGTCCATGTTAAGCACTTTTCTGTCTTGGCCTTAGGAGTCTAGAGACCAAGAGGGAATCTGCTTGTCCACAGGAGGATTCACCTGTAACAATAACATCAACTTTGATGAATAGTTTATGGAATTTAACTGTCAAGTACAACAATATAAAGTATATGGGATAGAAGTTTCCCATCACAAAATTATTTTTCAACTAACAAAAAAAGGTCAAGAAAATAGTATGGACATACAACAATGAAAGTTAGAAAAGTATGTTATCAAGGAGCATCAACATTTCACATTAAACAACCAGGTCAAAAGACTTCAAAATATGATGCATACACCACAAAATAACCTCACCAATGCTCAAATTGGGAACCGAGTCAAACCATTAGAACCAAAAAAAGATAAAAATGAGGTCGCCAAGAAAGCATGCTCAACTAGAGATAAGCTTATTTAATATGCTTCTAGGACAAAGAATTCTTTAAGGGGTGGAAATGTAATAATAATAGTAATACTTAGGTTAATGAAAGGTCAAGGGCCACAAATCCCTTCACCTTGTGACCAATCAATGCATAAAAGTACACCATCACATGGCTCATTGTAACATCATCATTTCATATTAGTCGATTATTAATCAATATTCTATCTTATAAATTGTATAATATTCTATCAATCTCATAATAAATAGGAATTGTTTATTCCATATATCCATCTAGCTACATTATGGGGGGTTTCCTCACACAATAAATGAGACCAAATGCATACCATTCATAAAAATTCTATGGGGTTGCCACAATCTATCTAACCTATGATAAGGAGTTGATGTCTTTACACTAGGAAGTAAAACATTAGTGAGCCTATATCGTAGGGAAGGAAATGGTTATCCACACTAATCATGAGCCATTACAATTCTTGAAAACTTATACGAAGCCACAACAAGTGAGGAATACTAAGTGGAACTCATATTTACAACATTACAACATTTTAATCTTGTTATCAAGTACAAGAAGGGGTTCACCAACAAGATAGCATAATTTCTATGAAGGCCACCTAGATCAATGAGCACTCTCACTATGATCATGCAATTGCAACCTTTTCCTTAAGAGGATTACAAATTCAATATGATGATGACAAGGATTTTCATCCCAATGTGATTGCATTGTAGCAAGCAGAGAGAAAACATGGTTACCATTTGTGGAATGGGTCATTGCACAAGGATGATGGGATGTGTATCCCAAGAAAATAATGCATACACGTGATGTTGAAAGAGTATCACACTTCTAAAGTAACAATGCATTTCAGAGTGTGGAAGAAACTATTGAATCTACAAAGGTAGGTTTATTGGTTGTGTATATGTTCCAATGTCCAAGTCCATTCAAGCCAGTGTGTTGTGTTGTGTTGTGCTTCCAAGCCAAATAACAAAAAGTTAGGTTTGTATACACCATTTTTTATCCCAAATTAGCCTTGGGGGAGAATATCCATGTATTCCTCGAAGGATTATTGAAACAAGGCATGTGTAGGACTACTTGCTAGTAGTAGTTGATCAATCTAGCAAGATAGTTAAGTGGATTACATGTAAGAAGACCATCATTGGACATGAGACAACCAATCTCTTAATTCAATTGATCCAGGTACACTATGGATTACCAAATACCATCATCTTGTATAGAGACAACATGTTCACAAGCCACTTCTCCAAGGAATTATGAAGCATGATGGACACAAAGTCAAGGAGAAGTAGGAAGTTTAATCCTTAGACTAATGGGTAGACAAAAGTAGTGAATCAAATGAATCCTTATTTGTTTGTTTGGATCATAAAACAAAAAGCATCCCAAAAATTATTATTTAAGGCCTCAAATAGACTCCAAATCACCAAAGCGGGACCTACCCCTGAAATGGGCCCTACAATCCAATAACTCCATTTTCCACCCAAAAAGTGCCAAAATAGATGACATATTATATAATCATTCGTTATGGATCATACCTCTCCATTTTGGGAGGCTTTTGGTCCCCAAAATATTTTACTAAAGGAGGTTAAGAAAATTTTCCTCTACTTTCTCCTTGGAAGGCTAGTTGGCCTTGCCTATAAGTTGTCCTTTCAACCCAACCTGCAAGAGTTCATGTTGTCCTTGTCTCATTGTTTTGGACTTCTTTTTCAAAACTTTATCTTTTGCTAACTTTGACTAAGATTATAGTGCTAATTACTCCATGGTAGGTAAGACTTTCTCATTAGTTTCCTGGTCCAACATGGAAGGCTCACAAAGTTTGAGATTCTCCGCTTTCACCACTGAGTAAATGTGCATATATGGGGGTAGACTGAGTTTGTAGGCATTATCACCCACCTTCTCTGACACTTCAAAAGAACCATACCACATAACCTCAATATTCTTATCGAGACCCTTTAGCCTTTCTTTGTTTAGTTATAACCAAAATATATCTCTCACTTGGAAAGTTTTCTCAATTTTGTGTTGATCATCGCTGGCCTTGTACTTTTCTTGTGACTTATCCAATGTCTCTTTTACTTGCAATTGGATATGGTTGATCTTATCAATGGATTTTTCAGCCTTCAAGGTTTCTATTATGGTGTCTTACCTCATTACTACTTGATGTCTATATACAACATTTAAAGGCGAAGGTGGAAAATTCCCATAGCAAGTTTGAAAAGGGGACTCACCAGTAGAAGTATAAATTGCTCTGTTGCAAAAGTGTTGAATATAAATGAAATTTTCATCCCAAGAACTTGGATTCTTCTGATTCTAACCCCTCAAAATCTGAAATAATATCCTATTTACTACTTATGTCTCCCATCTGTATATGGATGGAAAGCTACAGATCTCTTCAATTTGATTTCCATCTTCTCCCGAAGTGTAGGCCAAAAGGCACTGTGAAATCTAGTATCTCTATTTGAGATTATGCTCCTTGGTATCACAAAGTGAACCTAGACCTTTTCAAAGAACATGTTTGTTGCATATTATCCCTTAATGGTCATTTTAAAAATCACGAGAATGCACATCTTGCTAAACCTGTTAACTACCATGAACAAATAGTCATGTCCCTTCCTTGTTCTTGGTAGAACACCCACAAAATTCATAGAGATGCTTCCCTGAGGTCTAGAAGGTACAGGTAGGGGATCTTATAAACCTTTCTCTATGCTAGTAGGCTTGTCGGTACAAAAAATTATGCATCCTTTAAGAAACCAAGCTACATATTCTTGCATTCTAGGCCAAAATACATACCTATGTAAGTTGGAAACTGTCTTCCCAACATGAAAATGCCCTGCAACTTTGGAGGTGTGAGCCTCCTTGATAAGTTGAAAACTTCCACCTTTAGGGACACATATCTTGTCTAGTGAGCAACCCATATTTGAGATGATAGAATACCTTACCATCGCCTTCTTCTATGTGAATTTGGGTCCACAACTGTTGAAACACCTCTTTAAATTCCTCACCTTTTATGTATGCATCATGGGTGAAAGCCTACGTGTACATAAGAGTTCCCAATGTTGTGATATTGGATGTGGGTGGCCTTGAAAACATCTTTTCCAACTTATTAATGTTTCCCTTCTCATATTTGATGATTAGATGAAATTGTTGTAAAAACCCCATCCACTCAATGTAGTGTTTGGTTTTCTAAAGCTTACTATGGGCCTACAAATACTACAATGGTTAGTGATTAGTGTGGATGATGGTCTCCTTACCCATTAGACAATGCTTCCATTTCTTAATAGATTGAACCAGAGCATAAATTTCCTTGTCATATGTAGGGTAGTTCAAGACTCCACCTTGAAACATTTAAAAATGATAGCATACCAACTTACCTCTATGCACCAAGACCACTCCCATGAGATACCCACTTGCATTTGTCTCCACTTCAAAAGGCTTATCCAAATTAGCTAATGAAATAAATAAGATTTCCTAATATTTCATTTTAGCTCATCAATAGCTTTATGCTGATTCTTTTCCCATAGGAAACTCTTGTATCTTTCTATTGTGTCATGGAGTGGTGCAACCATAGTTGAAAAGGACGTTATAAACCTCTATAGGTAATGTGCCACCCCAATAGAGCTACTAAATTTAGTGACATTATTATGCTTTTTCCACTTGGGGAGGCCTCCATATTAGTGGGATCTATCTCGAGTTCCCTTTCACCAATCACATACCCTAAAGACACCAACGGATGCAGGGAAAATTCACATTTCTTAATATTTTCTAGCACATGATGCTTTTTTATACTTGTTGATGGGGAAAAATTTGCTCGACAAGAGTAAGGGGTACTCCCTGGTACACGGTCCCAACTAGACTATGCATCGGTTGGTTTAGGAGACCCATATTTATGCATACGTTAACAACTCAAAAATCTCAAGACGTAAAGATATTCGAAAGAATAGTCAAAATTGTAGAATAACATAGAGTGCATAAGATCAGTCTATAGGAAAACAAGAATTATTACAGTCCATGTGAACAACATACATCTCACTTGAAATTGTTCAAAACAAAGACAACCATGCACATAAATTCTTCCTTCTTACAAAAATTGGACTCGAGGGATTCTCAATATTCATTAATGGAGTATAAGTCCTTGAATTAGTTCTTAAGTCTATACAATACTTGAAGAGCCCTCTACAAAATGGGAAGCTTATTTCTTATATATAATCACTTGTAACCCCTAAGTGACTCTTTGTATTCCTTTTAAAGAATTTGTTACAGAACTGTTCAATTTCCTTTTGCTTAGTGACAAGTGTACATCATGAGGATAAAATTAAAGTTGGCTGAGAAAAAGACAAAATAGAAGATAAGTAATAGAAATTTCTTATTTTTATTTTGTCTTATTCAGAAATTTTTGTCCTTGAGGTAAATTATCCACACCTCTAGCTAATCATACAATGAAATGATCCTTCAATAGAGTAGTTATTCTAATGTTTCATTGTGCATGGGTATGTTGTCCTCAATGACCAGCATATCCTTAGAAATAGTATCCATAAATGCTTGGATCATGGTGTGGACTCTAGTAGGTTGTACAATATGTTGCTCTATCAAGTCCGTGGTCACTTTGGTTGTTGCCTCGGTGACCATTCACTGATGATTAGTGTTGTCTTGGATTTTGTCCACTAAGTCTTCCATGGTCGGGTTTTTTCCAAGTTCTTCCAATTGAGGGAGTTGACATCCTTTGATTAATTCTTGAGCGGCCTTATGTAATTTCGAGTGTATTTCCATTGATTTGGTGGTTTCTTTATCAGCTCTTTGACCATCTTGTTGAAAACTCTCTAATGAGTGAATATATGTTTTCCTCTCCATTTTAGAGGGGCGATAAAGCTTAGTTGGTGCATCGGGATTCTCTACGATCCATTGGTCGATGTAACCCATCCTTTCCCGGATCGTGTTAAGTTGTGTACGCTTTTCTTGTACGTGAGTATGTTGATCTATAATAATGGTGGTTGCTTGTTGGAAGAGATGCATATTTGAATACATGTGTATGAGGGATTCTTCGAGTTCTATTCTTATTTTCTCAGTGCTTTCTTTGAAATTCTGGACGTTGCTTTCATCTACCTTTGTTTGGTGAAGATTCTCTTCCAATTCCCTGATTCTTTGTTATTTTTCTTAGTTGTGTTGGAACAACCTCCTAATATTGTCTTCATTAGCACTCATGAATGTGGTGCCAGTTGTAGAAATAGATATGGGATTTTACCTAACATATCCTATTATGGGACATTGTGTAAGGACCCAGATTGGAATCCCTTGAGTTGTTGGCACTTTCTTTATTTGTTCTTGCATGATATTCCCAGAATTGTTATCATAAGTGAAGCTTCTCAAATTTGGAACCTCACTCAGTTGAAATGGATCCCAAAGCCCTAATCCCAAGTTGATGATTGGTGCCTCTGTGATGGTGTTTATTGTTGACACTTCTAGGATATCAGTATCCATTGGTTGAGTACCATCGTTTCTTATCTCAACATATTTCTTTTGCCTCTCTTCTTCGGCTATTTTATCAGTTGCATCCTTGGTAGCCTTTTCTACAGCTTCTCTTTCTTTCGCTTCTAGTTTTTCTTTTGTTATTCTTTGTTCGACCTCTCTTTGTGCTATGGCCTTTGCTTTAGCTTCAGTCGCATCAACTACTTCAACTTTGGTTTTGGCCTTCTCTACTTTGATTTTCCACTTCTTCTAGGAAATTTCATCCTTCTTCTTGTAGAATTTATCCTTATTGGCCGACGTTTCTTCTTCTTCCATTGATCCTAAGTGTACAGAAGCTGAGGCGGGGGATGATCTTTCGACCACTTCCTCTTCTGCCTTCTTTTGAGCTTCTTATCTTTCTCTTTCTTCATCTACGATCCTCCCTATGGGTTGACCATGTCTTTGGAATATGACATCATCGTAGGTTCATTCATTGCGATGCACTTCTTCCTCATCCCAATTATATTTTGTGTATTCCCAGGGGATCCCTACCTTGTTGAAGTGGTCTCTTACAACATTCTTGGGGTCATGCCTTCAAAACCACTCTTCTCTGAAATGGTAAGATAACAGAGTGTTGACCTCTACTTGAGCTTGCTTGGTGTTTTCGAAGAACTATGTTCCTATACATAGCGGCAGTGGTGGCCATATTGCCTTCTTACCATGGTATAGTATTCTACCTACCTTGTGGATTATGGTTTGATATGCCACTTCTTGGAGCACTAACTTATCTCACACAAACCTAGGAAGAAGATGAGGGGGATTCATTGCACCATACACACTTATGTAAGTGCCATGTTCCATGAGATACCAGTCTCCAATTATTCTTATGATTGTTATTTCCTTATCAATCGTACAAGGGGTTGTGGCACATAATATAAATTCATACAAGGGAGCTAGGAAATGCTCGCATATATTTTGGTATTCTATTTGATATTTGTGCTCCCATAACACTTTCCAATATATATAAATTGTTGGATATGAGGGATTCCATCTCCATCCCATCCTGGGGAACTAATGGGATACACACATAATGTCCAAGAGATATGAGGACATGTGAATACTCGGGAATGTCTCGGGTTGAGCTTCTACAACTGTGGTGATGGTCTTTGTCATATTCGCTAATAAAATATCATCCCAATTGAATGATAGTCCCTCATCTGCATAGTAATATATCAAAGGCATGTAGGACAAGGAGAACTGGGATGCATCTGGTTCACCATACAACCGACATGACATAGCCACCATGTATCGATAAGGTCTCCTCAAAGCGGTTGTGGGGCATTCTCCCTTGGGCATATGCTTGAATTGTTTGTTGGTTTTGTACCACTTGGGACATAATTCTTTGGTTGTGTGTTGGAATTCCCCGAGAATCTTATTGGCTAGCTTCTTCGCTCCTTTGTCGAGGTGGTAACATTTCTCCAAGTATTCAAGTCAAAATGATGCTATGGGATCCCCCTGGCATTGCAAATGTATCCGTTTCTCAAATTGACATGTTTTATTGTCCATTCGATGGCGTCGGCACAAGGGAAGACAATGGCATGGGATACTACTTTGAATATGCCAGATCTTCTTATCTTCTTGAATATTTTAAGCTCATCTTGGTCTTCGACATCAATGGAGAAACTTGATTTCCTAAACATGTGATACCCATCTCCCCACTTGAGTGTCTCTCCTTCTTTTTCCAAAATCACCGAGGTGTCATCATATGTGTCTCCAATCACATCTGGTTCGTCTTCGATTTGTCGACCACTATCAGAGGCTTCGGTGACATATTTCTTGCTTGTTGTCTTTTTTTAGGAGACATATTTGGACCTGCAAAAATAAGGTGTGATTAGTGTGGAGGTTAAAATCTCAGATAATACAAAATTTTGTCTAAGTATATCTAGGTACCCGAGGATTCACTTGAACTAATGCTTGGTGGGAGATCGTCGTCTGAAGATGATAAAATGATAGCAGGCATGGTGAGCAATTTGGTAAAGATTGGGGAAGAAAAGGCTTAAAACATGCTTAAAAGTCAAAATCGGACAAGTTAATGTCAACTTCTCCAATACAAATCAGATAAGTTAGTGGCAAGTGCTCCAATGACTATCGGCACAGTTGGCGCAAATTGTTTTGAACACTATCGGTGAAGTTCGTGTGAAAGTATCCGAAAATCATCGACATAGTTAACGTTAAAACCTCTGATAAATGTTAGGAATGTTGACGAGAAAACCTCTGATGAAGTCTATGATAAGAGAGTCGACGAACTTAAGGGTAAATCCTTCGATCATATCAGAGGAGTTAATACGAACTCCTTCGATTCGATTTGAGGAGTTGACGAGATATGTTCTGATGACTTAGATAAATCAGGTAAGTTGTGTCAAACTCCTTCGCGGTTAGTCAGAGAAATTCATACTAACTGTGTTGAAAGTCATTGATGGAGTTAAGACAGGGATTTCTGATTGGGAGAAAAAGCTTTGTGGAAGACCCCCAACAATGAGGAATTTGTATAGTTTAACACTAAGTTCCATTGTATGGTTTAAACTAGGCTCATAAACAAAAATTCAATTGAGGTGCTTAAGCTTGTAGATAGATTATCAATTGACCGAGGTCGAGGTCATTACTACTTTGTGTTAATACACTAGAGGTCATAAGATTAGTTTTAGGGCCATGTTAATGAAAGTGTCTTCGGTGGTATATGTAGGTCCTGACTGTGGCGGGATATAAGCGAACGATTTGGCTTGGGAAGGATTTGGTGATAACTGAAAACCTGACGAAGGGGAAGCATATGGTAATAGTAGGAGATAGATGTAAAGAAAATAGTTGCAGCGGTCATGAGGACACCTTGGATCCCCCAGGTAGCAATAGATAAACATAATATAACGAAATAACCCTAAACCTAAGTGGAAACCCTGACCCTAGATTGTAAACAATAGATCGAGGGCTTACGTATAATTTTAGTGACACGTGTCGAGCATGTAGTAGGGGGCGAGGAACTCCAATCCTGGTGCTTGGAGATTCAAATCCTACTCTTCTCCTTTCGACAATCAAAGTAATGATACTAATCATGGGAAATATAACATCTATATATAGTAACTTGCGCGAGTCTGTTCATTAAATGTGATTGGTGGTATTTAAAAATCTGTGAAGATGGTACTAATTCCTTTGATGTACATCAAAGGACTTCATGGGAAGTCCTCCGACACACATTGGAGAACTTCGCACGAAGTGTGCCAAATTATGTTGGAGCAAGTGAAGGCAACTCCTCCGAGGAGATCAAAGGAGTTGTAGTTAAATCCTCCAGTTTCTTCGAAGGAGTTACAAGCAACTTATGCAATTGAAAGGTCAATCAGAGGGAAAAGGAAGATCTTGATAAAGTTCATCGACGAAGTTTAGGGAAACTCCTCCAATGTATATTGGAGGAGTTGAAGGTAACTCCTTCGATGTACATCATGTACATTGGAGGAGTTTCAATCAACTTTGTCCAAAGATAAAAAAAAATACACAATCTCAAAAATTCTAAGTGCCTCCAATTTGAGGGATGAAATCTTAGGAAAGGTGAGGCTTGAGGACCATTTTTTTATAGCAAGATGAATAAACCAGAGGAGTTTTTTCAAAGTCAAAACAAATACAAGGGGCCCCATTTTCTTGAGAGGATTATGGAGATAGATTTTAATAAAATGGAGGGTTGTAGCGCCTGCCACAACAAGACTCTAACACCTACATGGGATGTGAGGTATGCTATTCTTAGGTAGAGCTATAAACCAATATATCATGTAAGTATAATATTACAAATGAATCTAGAAAGGGACACAATACATCATTCATCAAACAAATACATGTAGTTGTGCATCACATAAACCAAAAGGAATTACTAGTCATTCATGTAAACCTTGCCTTGTCTTGAAGGTGGTATTATAGGTGTGTTCATATCTAACTTGTACTTGGTGGTATACTAATTTGAGATCCAACTTGGTGAAGTACTTGGCATACTGCAATTGATCTAGGAAGTCCTTGATCCCAAGTAAAAGGTATCGATTTTTTAGGGTGATGTTATTCAAATCTCTATAACAAATACACATTCTCTAAGTCCCATCTGTCTTGGGTACTATGATGATAGGTGACCTATAAGGCGAGGCACTTGGTTGAATTACTCCCTATTCCAATAGTTTTCACAACTATTCCTTCACTTTGTTTGATTCTAGGATTGATCCAGGTGGATATCGGTGGCCACCCACCTCTTTCAATGAGTCATCACGATTCTCCATATTGGTTGTTTTTGTTATGATTTTTGGGTCCTAAACTTATGGGATCGTTTTGAGACCCTAAATGATGTTTTCTGGCCATTTGGGGGCCTAAAGTTAATAATAAAATCCTAGGTCATGGCAATAATTGTACATCTCGATTAGATCTTTACAACGAGCTACTAAATGCTCCAAGTGGAGATTGTATGTAAAAGTTGTACCCTTGGGAAGTTGACGCATCAACTAACTACCTTGAGGCCCGCAAACACTTTGGCACTTCACCTCCAAGGGTCAGTGTTTTGGACCTTTAGGGTTCCTTCTTTATGTTAAAGGGATATTCTTGCGGCCCATTGTATTATCTTTCTACAAATGAATGTAGTTGACATCTCTTTCTCTTTAGAGCTAAGTTACCGCCATTATAGCCAATTTTTGTTTTACGATATTTTGTTATTTTATTCATTAATAGAACTCGGGTTTCACTGTATTTCTATGTTATATGATATGGTTTTGTGTGTATCTCATTTATTTCTCAATATAATCTAGATCAATGACCGTTTTATTTCTTGGTGCATGTCCCTAACGAGGTCATGGTATAGAGAGTTGGATCTCGGGCTAGTTTCACTTGGGGAAAATAGCTCTTGCCGGCCCAAGAAACCTCCCATGGCAGAAGAAAAGAGAGGTGATGGAGTCGAAGATTCTTTCAAAATCTTTCTCAATGAATCCCTCTCGAACGAGATGATGGACAACTTCTCCTAGATCCTCTGGCAATTGTCGATGGTAGGCAAGGCACCTTCAACAAGCAACCATTTCGAAGGTGCAACACCCTTCAAGGTACAAGTTGAATTTGATATCCTCTTATTTAAAGGATATATAGATGCATATGATTTTGAGAAATGGTTGAATCTATTATAAGGGTATTACTATGTTAAAAAAAAATCGACATTGAAAAGATCAGCTTCGCTCTCCTTAAATCCCTCCCACATGTCAAATATTGGTGGTAATGTTATTGGGAGAGACATAATGAAGATGGGTCTATGGAATTTAGGACATGAACCACTTGGGTGGCCTTTGTTGATGACCTCAAGGAGGATTTCTACCCTGTCAAAAATTATGATGACCAATACATGAGATGGACGACTCTATGTCGGGAAAGAGACCAGACAGTGTCGGAGTACACTAACATCTTCCATACGTTACGCTCAAAGTTGGTTGTTGGAGAATCTGAGTAGAACCTGGTTATAAATTTCCATAATGGCCTACACAAGTACATCCAAAACAAAGATGGATTTCTTGAACATCTCATGAATAGGAGTCGCTTATCAATATGTTGTCAAAATTGAGCAGAAATTTAAGTACCATAATAAGTGGGAGTTTGGATTTGAAAATATGGAACAATAGAAGCATGGAAAATATGGCCCTAACTCACAAAACAAGGGACAGAGCAAGGAACACCAACCTTAAGATAACCAGTCCAAGCCGTAGGCAAAGAAGGGTAACCGGAAGACGAAGAAGGATAGTGGGAAATGGTGTTAGTTCCACAAAATCCCATGGCACAACACTAATGAAGGTTGCTCAAAAAAATAATTGTTGGTCGAGCTTAAAGAAAAATAGTCGGACCCTAACTCGAACTCTAATTCAGAGAAGGATAAGGGAAAGAGGATCATCGATGTGGAACCTAGTGCTACCATCACAACCACAAATATCCAACCATATGAGTCAGAGGAGCTTGAGGAAGGGGAGTGACTCTTCCATTCACAGATGTGGGTGACAGGAACCCCATAGCTTTTCATTATTGACAATGGGATCCAAAAGAACCTAATCTTAGTTGAGGTCAAGGATTGAAGTTTCCAATGATTCCAACCCACCAACCATATACTATCGGTTATTTGACCCGGGGACGAGACCTTCACCTCAGCCAATAGTGCCACATGTCCTATGGCATCAATCCCTTCAAAGATGAGGTACTATGTGATGTTTCCCCACTTGAAGTTTGTGATGTTATTTTAGTACAACCTTATATGTGGAAATGTCATGTTGTTTATGAGTCCCAACCCCATATTTTCATTATCACTCTGGGAGTTATCCCTATAGGGTATCTGAGGTAGTTCCTACTACTGCATTTTCATTAATCTTGGCAAAACAGTGCCGCAAAGTAATCTCACAGATTACAAAGTTTCTCCTCTTCACGGTTCATTCAAAAGGGGAACAAAAGGTCACTACAACCACTATAGCTTCATTACAGGGTCTCTCTACAAAAAAAAAGGTGGACAAGCTTATAGAGGAATACAGAGACTTCTTCGCTTCACCTGCAAGGGTGCCTCTACAATGTCAAGTCAAACATCTCATTGATTTGATACCTGGTGTTCCCCTGCCCAATGGTTCAATATAAAGACACTCCCTTTTGGAGAATGAGGAAATAAAGTGTCAAATTGTTAGGGACCTAACCTCCCTAACCCCTCAAGTAGGTAGAATAATATATTTTCCATGTAATAACCGTAGATATTAATAAATAAGGCCTAGTAATAAGGTGAACAAGTCAATAGTAAGAAAACCTAATAGAAGTTTCTACTTCTAGAAGGATCTTGTTGGAGTTACTTCACACACACCAAGGATTTATTTTTCCTAAGGTTTTTCCTTGTTTATTAGTCATAATTAGTCATTATCTAATCTCCTATATTTTAGGGGAGAATATTCCACCTGGAGAATATTCTCTTTCAGTTGACACTTCAGTTTGACTAGTTGAGTTGAGTTTAGATGTTGAATTGGTTTTATCACCATGCAACATTGGGATCATCGCCATGCTAATTCGACCTTGCCTTGGGATCATCACCAAACTGACGCATTACCCTTAATTCCCTGAGTTAACTCCTCACTACTCTATGTTCAGTCGGTTAACTAAAGACTAGTTGAATAGTTAACTCAACTAGGTGGCAGTTCACTCTCGTAACTGCCTGAGAGACTCGACTAGGTGGGAGTTCACTCTCATAATTGATGGTTTGTGTCCAGATCACTCTAGACCACCACTATGGTGCATTGGTTCTCCTCTAGTGCGCAGTCATTGAGTTATACATCATATATAATGTGTAAATTATTCATTATTCACAATGGTTAATGCAAATTCTTTCATTCTTTCTCTCCTTATTCTTCTTTCTCCAATTCTCTTTGCAAATGTGTGTATTATTTCTTAGCTAGATCTATTATGTGTAGGTTCAACACATTTACAGATCTTTCTCTAGATTGTTCTTTTGTTAGATAGATTTAGTATAAATAAGAGTCGAGGGAATGAGAAGTCTTATCTTGAGAATTATTATAATAGAACTCTGCTTTGTTGGAGGTTGCCCCCTCGAAGAGGCAAGTGAACATTGATCCCATTTCAATAAAGATATTATTTTGGTGTGGTATTCTCTATATTTTGTTGTTTCGTTGGTAATTTCTGTGATATTCATGTTTATGCTCAATATTACATAACCAGGTGCATAATAAGTGGTATTAGAGCACTTTCTTGGGTAGGAATTGTGGGTAAAATTTGTTTTTAGGATAGAGACGTGTTTTGGTGTCTTTAATCTACAATGATATGTCATTCAACACATAAATCCATGGTTGGGAAAGTATACACACAAGAAATGCAAGAGGTTGTTAAGCTCACATTGTTGGACACCCTTGTAACCCCTATTGGTACCCCTTCAAGTGGTAGTGCATTAGACAACACCTGTATATGGATTGGCCTAGGTATCTTGAAGCCCGTTGTAGATCAACCGACCGACCACCTGACTGCTATAGTGCCACTGAGAATAGTACTCGGGAAGATACTCTCTAGTACATGGGTAATCAAGTAGTACGGCTAAGGGTACGATCAAGCCTCCTTAGTTGGTGTCCTAAGATATTGGGCTGAGTATTATTGTTCGATCCTGCACGTATATCAGAGAGTTATAGCACAGGGAAAACCCTTGTCTATATGAACCATGAAAGCCCTAACCCTTGGGATGAAAATAGAATAGAAAAGGAACAGACAAGATCTATTATTGTGCAACCTTGCCTCTTGCATTCTAGTTGCGAAATTTCTACACTTTTTTCCCTGTTAAGAATTTCTGCATTTCGACACTGCGGTATTATTCAAATTAGAGTATAACTCCGCAGGAGTAAAAAATAAAGTATAGTGGTCCCACCAATACCCTTATTTGGGACCTATCCCATTGTATTCCTCTCTTCACCCTGATCACGGTGGTACCTATCTTTTTTAAGTCAATTTTTTTTTGTGGACCCAACCCCCTTCCCAACACCCTTATTTGCGACCCATCCCATTGGACTCACCTTTTCGCCCTAATCATCATGGTAATTATCACTTATAATCCCTTTTTTTGTGGTCCCACCCACCCTTCCCGACACCCTTATTTCACACCTATTCCATTGGCTTTCCTCTGTCACCCTAATCGCAGTGATATATATCCCCTCTCTATATTTTTTTAGTGGACCCACTTCCCATTCCAAGCACCCCAAGTTTCCACATGGAAAACACTCACACCCAAGAAATGTAGGCCGAAATCACCAAGAACAAGGCCTAGTTTGATCGTTTTGAGGACCAAGTCTAGACAAAATTTTCCAAAGTTGACGACGGATTTGAAAAAATGGACAACAAACTTGATACCATCAATACCACTCTCACCCAATTGCTAAACCGATCCCAGGATCCTCCATTACTTGAAAAACCCTCCCAAATTGACGATATTGGATCCTCCCATACTATGGCCTTTCAATCCAACCCCTTTCCTCCTGACCCCCATATTCCCCGAGATGAAGTCAATAAATTTGATGGTTCTGATCCCACGGGCTGGGTCACCCAAATGGAGAATTATTTCTGTTTGCATGGCATTATTGATGACTTGTCCAAACTCTTTTATTTTGTTCTATATCTAGATCATGAACACTAGCAATGGTGGCAATGGCGTAAAAATTCATGCCAAGGGTATGTTGCTTGGACCTAGTTTGTTGCAGAGCTTTATGAATGTTTTGACACCGACACCCACTATTTAGGTCATTTGACCAAGTTGAAACAATCTGGCATAGTTGAAGACTTTATAACCACTTTTGAGCACTTGGATTTCAAAATGGAAGGCATGATAGATGCCATCTTCAAGGAATGTTTTATTAATGGCATCGAGGATGAAATTCACACCTAGGTCCGCATGGCTCGCCCCCAGACTTTCTTGGAAGCTACTAAATGTGCCAAAGAAGCACAACAAGTTGTCTTGTCCCAAAAATAAAAACCTCTTTTCCTCCCCACCCTCGAATAACCAAACCTGCCCCAAATGCCACCCCTCTCAAGATACAGAAATTAACTCCAGTATAAATGGTTGAACGTCAACTCAAGGGTCTTTGCTATAATTGTGATTACAAATGTTTTATCGGACATAAGTGTAAGAAACATGATATTTTTATGGATATGTCTGAGGATGTTTCTGAAGAAGAGGCAGATCTTTCCCATGTACCTGAGCTACCCCCACCAACTAACCTTAATCATCCCTTTGATCCGCTGGAAGTTGAACCATTGATCTCCCTGAATGCACTCACTGGTTTCTATGCTCTCCAAACCCTCAAGTTAATTGGATACATTAAGAACCACAAATTCATCATTCTAGTTGAAAGTGGAAACACCCATAATTTTATTCATCATCGTATTGCCCAAGAAGTCAATTGCTATATTTTTCCAGTTAATAATTTCCAAATCATGATTACCAATGGGGATTCCATGAAATGTGGAGGGCATTGTGAAAATGTGTGCCTACAAATTGGTTAGTACCACCTGGAATCTCATTTTCTATTGACATGGGTGGTTGTGACATTGTACTTGGAAGTGAATGGTTATGCACTCTCGACCCTATCACCATGGATTTCCAAAAATTAACCATGCAATTCCAGCAGGAGGGCCAACAACACTAGTTCCAAGGCATCATAGGAGGGTCACCGGAGATCATCAGTTCCCACCGAATGTAAAATTTCCTTAGAAAATATCATTCTAGCATTATTGCCCAACTTCATTCCATTCAGACAGTTGAGACACCCTCTTTCCATCCCGACCTCCAATATATCCTCTCCCAACACCAAACTGTGTTTCCAACCCCCGGGGGACTTCCCCATTCTCGAGGTGTCCATGATCATTCCATTCCACTAGTTTTGGGCAATCTTACTCCAAATGGACGCCCTTATTGTCATCGATTCGCCCAAAATAATGAAATTGAGAATGTTGTTCAAGAATTGCTGGAAGTTGGTGTCATCCACCCCAATAGCATCCCCTATTCTTCTCCATCAATCATGGAATTCAAGAAGGAAGGCACTTGGCGCATGTGTCATGCTTTTCGCTCCCTTGATAAACTCACAATCAAATACAAATTTCTCATTCCTATCATTGATGACCATTTGGATTAATTAAGGGTGCTCAATATTTTACCAAACTTGATCCCCACTCTAGCTAGCACCGGATTCGTATGAAAGAAGAAGACATTCCCAAGACTACATTCAAAACTCATGAGAGTCACTATGAATTCTTGGTTATGCCATTTGACCTTTGTAATGCTCCCTCCACTTTTCAAAGTCTCATGAATCATGTCTTATGTCCTTTCCTTTATCATTTTGTCTTGGTTTTCTTTGATGATATTCTCATCTATTGAAAAACTTGCCAAGCCCATCTTCCCCATGTGGATCAAGTTCTACAACTACTATCTCAGCACAAAAATTTTCTTAAACAATCTAAATGTGCTTTTGGAGCCTCTAAAGTTGAGTACTTGGGACATATTGTTGGCTAGGATGGTGTCAAAGTAGATCCGAAGAAAATTGAAGATATGCAGGATTGGCCGCGCCCAAAAACTCTTAAAATTATGTGTGTCTTCCTGGGTTTGATGGGCTATTATCGTAAGTTTGTTTAGAATTATGGAAAAATCACAGATCCCCTCACAACGCTCCTTAAAAAGAATGCTTTCAATTGGACATCGACAATTGACCATTCCTTCCAAGCTTTGAAAGTGACTATGTGTACTACTCATGTTATGGCTCTCCCTAAATTCAACAAGACCTTTGTACTAGAATGTGACACCTCGGGGAAAGGCATATGGGTTTTCCTCATGCAATATGGTTAACCTTTGGATTTCACCAGCAAACAATTGTTCGAACGCCATCTGGGCGAATCCACCTATGAAAAGGAAACATTGGTTATTCTGCATGTTGTGGATCTCTGACATTCTTATCTCTTGGGGCAATGCTTCCAAATTAAAATTTATCATCAAAGTCTCAAGTATTTTCTAGAACAACAAATTTCTTCCCTAGAGAAACAAAATTGGGTAACCAAGCTATTTGGATATGATTATGATATCATCTACAAAAAATGAAAATAAAATGTGGTGGTTGATGCTCTTTCCAGGAAATATGAAGACGACGGGTCCTTTTTTTCCCTCTCTTTCATTGTCATAGATTGGCTTCAGGAGGTTCACCAGGAATGGTTGCAAGACCCCAAACTTTAAAACCTAATCCAAACACTGTAGCAGGATCCACAAGCTTCACCAAGGTACTCGTGGCACCATGACAAGCTTCGTTATAAAGGGCAGTTATATCTAAGCAAACAATCGAACCTTAAATCCACGGGTCAAACGTTCTTTTTTCTAGGAAGGTATGAAACATGACATTCACACCTTTGTGGATGAATGTCATACCTGTTAATGCAATAAGGGTGAGACAGTCAAAGATCTAGGCCCACTCCAACCATTGTTGATTCTACCTACTATTTGGACAGATATTTCTATGGACTTCATTGTTGGCTTACCTAAATCAGGCAATAAGTCAGTCATCATGGTAGTAGTGGATCGTCTTTCCAAATATGCTCATTTATGTGCTCTTCAACACCCATTCACAACATCCATCGTGGCTCAATTTTTTATGGATAATATCTTCAAACTCCATGGCATGCCTCATTCTATTGTTTATGACTGTGATCCAACTTTTACCGACACTTTCTGGCAAGAATTATTCCGACTCCAGGGAACCCAATTGCATCTCAGCACAACATATCATCCTCAGAATGATAGACAAACTGAAGTGATCAACAAGTGTTTAGAAACCTATTTGAGGTGTTTTGCATCCGACAAACAAAATCATTGGGTTCAGTGGTTACCCCTCGTTGAATGGTGGTACAACACCTCTTACCATACCGTCACTCACATGACTCCTTTTGAAGACAACTATGGAAAAGATATGCCCTTAGTTCTATCATACATTCTTGGTGTCTCCAAGGTTCAACGGGTGGATCAAACTCTTACAATCTACATGGCCATTCTCTATACTCTCAAAGAAAATTTGGTCATGGCTTAGAATCGCATGAAACAACAAGCATATTAGGGTCGTTCTGAACGTTAATTTGTTGAAGGGGAATATGTGTTTCTTCATTTGCAACCTTATAAGTAGACTTATCTCAAAGCCCAACACTTTCAGAAACTTGCTCCTAAATTTTATGGTCCTTATTGTATTCTCAAGAGAGTGGGGCCAGTGGCCTACCAGTTAGAGTTGCCCAGTCACTCTAAGATCCATCTTGTTTTTCATGTTTACTGCTTCTAGAAAGTGCTCGACACTAGGTGCCAGACTCAGACTAGTCTACCTGAGTTGGATGAAGAGGGTTCCATTTGGTTGTAGCCACAAGCCGTCTTGGGCCAGTGTGAGAATTGTCTTTGCCAATGCACTACCCATGAAGTTTTAGTTCAATGGAAGGACACATAGCCAGAAGATGCCACTTGGGAGCCAGTTACAATTCTGCAGCAATTTCCTCATCTCAAGCCTTGAGGACAAGGTCATTTTTAAGGGGGAGGGCATGTTAGGGACCTAACCTCCTTAACCCCTCACGTATGTAGAATACTATATTTTTCATGTAATAAATGTCTATATTAATAAATAAGGCCTAGTAATAAGGTGAACAAGTCAAATGTAAGAAGACCTAATAGAAGCTTCCACTTCTAGAAGGATCTTCCTCTAGATTGTTCTTTTTGTAGATAGATTTAGTATAAATAGGAGTCGAGGGCATGATAAGTCTCGTCTTGAGAATTATTATAATAGATATTTTCTCTATTGGAGGTTGCCTCCTCGAAGAGGCAAGTGAACATTGCTCCTGTTTCAATAAAGCTATCATTTTGGTGTGTTATTCTCTATATTATGTTGTTTTGTTGGTAATTTCTGTGATATTCTTGTTTCTTCTCAATAAAACATAACCAGGTGCATAACACAAATTCATGAACTCACCCACAAGGGCCACATTTGACCAAGCTCCTCACCTTGTGGGAGCCCAATTTTGTTGGTGCAAAAGAAGGATGGATCTTGGTGGCTTTGTATTGATTACAGAGCCCTCAATAAAATCATTGTCAAGAATCAATACCCAATCCCCCAGATTGATGACCTTCTTGATCAGCTCAAGGGTGATAAGTTCTTCAACAAGATCGATATTAAGTCAGGCTATCACCAAGTTTCGATAGAATCAACTGACATATGGAAGACATCATTAAAATCTACAGAAGGCATCTTTGAGTGGTTGGTCACGCCTTTTGGATTGACTAATGCTCCATTGACATTCATGAGGATGATGGATGTTATATGTTGGAATAATAATGCATTTGAAATATTCTAGATTAATTGTTGTTATTTGTTATATCTCGAAGGTGTGATTAGAGTTAGAGAAATATGTTTGAGAGATTTGTGGAGAGATTGTTGAGTAAATTAAGGAATAATTTTTGAGAAATTATAGGAGATGGTTGATTCTTGACACATCTCCTCTCCATGTATAAATCATGTATAAATGTATGATTTGGTAATGCAAAAGTTTGAGTTGTCATGCACATTATTGTTGAATTTAATTGCTCCATTATTGTTGGTGTATTTCTTTATTTGGTATAAGAGCAAGTGAAGTGTTGTGTATATAAACCGAATTCATGAGATGAAAAGCTGAAACGTGGAATGTTTTTGGCATGACGTAGCATCAATTGTCCAGGTATCCGTTTTTAAGCAATGATCTATTTTTTTATATCAAAAAGTTATCAATCGATTTGTTACATGATATTCAGATAGAAGTATCATTTGAGGGTTTGGAGAGGAAGCCAAGGAAATGTGATGCTCAGTCGGGTCGTATCTAGATATGCACACCGGATTAAACATGTAAACCTCATTTTTACTGTTGTGTTTGGCTGCAAGGAAAAATTGCTTCGCGCGGAATTTAGAGGAGAAGCCAAAGAGGGTGGACGAGAAGAGGCCCGAGGCATGCTATTTCCATTCTTCATTATGTGACTAATACATATTTATTTAAATAAGCCTAAACTAAGTGGCGTTGACGACAACCTTTGGTGAGTGCGTTGTAAATCTTTGGCATCGTTGTAATTCTTCATTATTAATTCTTCCTTTGGAGAATTTCCTTGTAATTACTTGATAATGATATTCATTGTAAAGGAGTTGACGTATGTGAGGAGGAGAGTATTTATTAGTCCCTACTGTAGGTGTAGAGGGACTATAGTGATCGATAAATCATTGACTTCATATTAGTCTGTCCTTTGACCACAAATATTTCCATATTATCTATTGTTGGAACCAGGGAACTGAAAACATCATTTTTTCTATAAAAAAAAGTGCCATATTTGTCATGATCTAATTAGAGAAGGGATTGGAGGTCTTATTGTTGGCTTCGCTATTCCCAATGTTATATATGTTGGCATATCCAAAGTATTTGATCGTATATGGTCTTTTTGAATCATATATTTTCTTATGCATTCCTCGAAGGTGGATTAATGCTAGCGTTAATTCGAATGTTTGGTTTAGCATTTTATGCTAGGTAAATTTATGGTAATGTTTGATATGGTGTAATATCCAAAGTTTGGCTTTCCAATACATTCTCTGGTGTTTGAACTATTGTTACAAAAAATATAATTATTTTTTTGGGATACGTCAAAGACCTGCCACTTTGAATTTTTTTCTTAAATGTTTACAGTGCTTTTCTGACAGACTTAAATGTTTACCTAAAAGTATTGGTAGTGTTGAATGGTTACTTAACAGGCTTGTTAGAAGACATTTTCTTCCGTTTTTAAAATTTATATGCTCTAGCGGCATTGCTGGTTCACTGGTCCATGCTTGTTTTTTGCATGCCACTTGTTGGGGTCCTATAATTATAGGCGAGTCGATTCTTCGACTGTTGATTTGGCATCTCTCCCGGTGACGAAGTATGGCTCAGGTGATTCTGTTTTCCTCCCTCCATTCTTGTCGCTCAATCCCCTATCATCCTATTACATCCTTCATCCACGCTGCGCCCTCATTCCCTTGTCTTGTTGCCCCATCGACTACTTTTCCCGCCTTCCTTCCATAAATAAATGGACTTAGGATAAAGCAATAAATTTAGACTAAGTTAAAATGATTAATAAACAACTCCTTTAATAATTGATTAATTATTTATCGATTATTAATTAATCAATTATTAGTTAAGTTTAATACCTAGTTTAGTAACTTGTTAATTAATATTAAAAAGCAAAAGAAATAAAACAAAATACAAAAACATTCAAAAAACATTAAAAAACAAAAGCAAATAAAATATATTAAAAAATATATATATAAATAAATAAAAACATTATATAATATGAAAACATAAAAATTATAAATAAAACACAAAAATTTAAAAAACAAATCTAATCCTAAATTCCTACCCCCACGTACCCTCACACTCCCTCACGTCCCCCCTCCTCTCCCACGTCACTTCCCACTAAACTACCCCACGTCCCATCCCCCTACGTAATAACTCACTCACCTACCTCCACTACCCATCCCCCTACGTCACATCCCACCAATCCCATTACACTCCCGCCCACCTAAACTCCCACTCATTTTCATGTACCCCGCCCCCCATCCACCATACCCCAAATTTAATCAACGCGCTACATTAATTCC